>JAPYXV010000932.1:0-14613 GCA_028533065.1 Trachops cirrhosus | reverse complement strand
CCATAAAGAGAAAGGCGGCCGCAGGTGTGGGCTGGGGCGCCATGGAGAAAGCAAGACAAAATGAAGGAAAGCGTAGCCCTAAAATGCAGCGTTTTGTGGAAATAGTGAGTGTAGAGGATTGGCAGTAAATGTCGTCTCTGCGGGTTTCATGGTGATCTAAAGTTAAAGCAAACAAGTAAAAAGGACAGCAAATCGGGGGCCTGACAAGCAGGTGACCGCGATTTCCTCCTCGCTCTGACGCTTACTTACCTTCGAGAGCTGGAGAAAGTCCAGGGGCTTTATGGTCATAACCACGTGGTATGGTCACGACTTCCCTTAGGTTTGGACGCCCCCCACCCGGGGCCAGAGACTGTCACGGCAGCCCCTCCTGTTCAGAACACCGTCTCTCTGTTAGGACACTGCCTGACAGTGAAGCCGAGTCTCTCTCTGACTCTGTGCTCACGGGCCTGTCTCACCTTTTGAAACCACACGGAACGATCTGGATGGTTTCCCAACGTACGGAGTTATTTTTCAGTTCTCGATTCTTCCTCTCTTGAGTCTTAGAGTCTCCGTCTTCATGTGGTGGGATTTGGCCCCGGCCACCAGGCTGGCTGCGCACATCCGACTTCACCAGAGATGTTCTGGGGGGGTAAGGTGGGGCGCGCACACCGGTGCGTTTCGGGTGTGCTCACCCCTGGCGACTAGAGCGGGAATTTTGCATACATTTTTTTACTTAATGCATTCACCTTGGAGTTGGGAGAAAGTCACCATCTGTAAAGGGAGTAGATCAATTTTTTTCAGGTAGACAAGACACTGCACAGTGACCTGCACTGTCCCCTTCCATGACCCAGCAGCCCTTGCCACAAGAGACTGTGGCCTTTCCTTTCCACTGAAGCTGATGGGGCTTTCGATCCCAAAGACAAAACTCTAAGCGACCTCTCCTGGTGGGATTTGCCGTCTTGCAGTCGGGTTATCATCACAGCGTTTGCAGCCGCGTGCAGCCTGTGCAGCGTGGTGTCCCACGTGGTTGTGCGTGGTCGTCCACTGCACACGAGTGTTCTGGCCCTTGCAATATCACGTATCCCTGTAGACCAGCAACTGTGGCTCACACATCTTCGCTTCTTGCTTTCACAAAGTGCCTAATAAATGCCTTTTAAATGGTAGATATCAGTAACTCTCTGTATGTTTTAAGAGAACAGAATTAGAGAAGGCAAGGTGATTTGGGCTACTCTTTTTTTTCTTTAAGACTGTTATTAATTTCCCAGGCATATGAGTAAATGTTATTTTTCATGATAAAATATATTTAGGTGTACTATCCATTAACAGATACTTAGATTATAAAGTAAGTCCAAATTATTTCAAAAACCCAAGCCTTTAATGTTTTGCTTATTTCTCAGTTATCTCCGATTTCAAATAGTTTCCCCGTGTACAGCCACTTAATGTTTTATTTAATTAAAGCTATGTAAAATGTAGTTCAAAAGAAAGCATATTTACTTCAAATGGATCATATTTCAAACACCTATCGTTTTGTTTTGAAAATCTTTAAAACCATCATATTTTCCCTCTGTAAGCACTATTTCCCCAGACATTTTCTCTATTTCATTACTCCTTTTTCCAACATGCCAAGTGATTTAAAGCACAGCATTTTACTTTCTGCATTGTAAGTCCAACTGCCCATCCATGTCACATCTGAAATGTAGGTACGTGGTAAGTCAGAAAACTTACTCAGTGTCCCGGTGGAGGACCGAGGGCTGGCGTCATTTCTAAACAAGGTGAATCACAACTTCATTGCCACTCGGGGTCTCTGATTCATGCTCCGTACCTTCTCATTAGTAATCCTAGACTAAGAGTTGAAACATTTGAGTCAGTGCACGGAACTATTTTTGAGACGAGTTTCCCTCCTCAGAGAGTGCTCAGAATTAGTGGTGCTTTACCGGATGACATTAATGAGTCAAGAAAGTCTCAGGGCTGCTCGGGCGGGCAGATCACTTACAACCGCAGTCAGCTTCCGGAGGAACTGGGGAAATGCAGTCCGGATTTTGTCTGTATGGACACCTTTCATTGACATTCCGGATTTCCCGATGGGGGCGGGCCAGCAAACAAGTGCGCGTCAGCACCTCACCTGAGCACGTGGGTGCGAATTAGATCGCACTCCCTGGACAAGGCTTCGCTTGTGTGATGGGTCCCTCATACTCAGAGAGGGGAGAAAGGATTGCCCCCACGGAACTCAAATGCACTAACCCTGACAGAGGTGCATGGAACGGGCATCGGCGAGGGGTGAGGAGGGCGGAAGAAGGGATGATGGAGAGAAGGTTCCTGAGAGGAGGTGACGTTGGTTAGTCGGGGAAACTAGGGAGGGCGTGCCAAGCAAGAGCATGTCACTTGGGCCAGAGACCCTGTCCTGGGTTGACGGACCTCTGAGAATATCTGGAATGGGGTGGTGGACAGCACAGAAGGAATTAGGTTCAGAACATAAGGCAGTTTTGCAGAAAATCCATTACACCTCATGGATGGAAGACCAAGTTCCCTTCCCCGCGTGTGGAGGGGAACCTGTCTGACACAGTCTAACTTCTGAGCCTCACTTTCTCTGTCTGCAGAGTGGGGCACCAACATCTCCTTGGCTTGCAGAAGCGATCCCATCACTGTGACTGATTTTAAGTCAGTGAGCTAAAGGAAGCACGTTAGAGTCTTGTTGAGAGTCTTAAGGCACCTACAAGTCTTCACCGTGGGGCGACGCTGCCAGGTGTGTTCCGGAGAACTTATATTTTTAGAATGCAAACATCACTGTGGAATCAACTTTTAATTAGATAGTTACTAAGTTAATCCAGTGACATGCATGCTGTATGATTTTAAATCATTATTTGCAACATGAGCGATGCTAAAAGGTCAATATTTGTACAGTTATGAAAGTTCATGTGCACACAATTGAAATTTAAATTGGCAAGGATCTTTTTGTTATTCTTGCTATGTTTTCCTTCTACAATTAGGTTGTCTTGACTTGCATTTTATCTCTGTTTGTAATCCTCACTCTAGGACAGGTTTATTGATTTTACAGATGGGGGAAGAGAGAGAGAGGGGGAGAGAGAGAAATAGAGAGAGATGGAGGGAGGGAGGAACATCAATGTGAGAAACACCAATCGGTTGCCTCCTGTATGCACCCTGGCCAGGGATCGAACCCACAGCCCAAGTTTGTGCTCTGACTAGGGATCAAACCAGCAATCTTTTGGCTCACGGGGTGGTGCTCCAACCAACTGAGCCACCCAGTCAGGGCTTGACTTGCATTTTCTAATTAGCATAACAGGTGTGCTCACCTGTGTAATAAATGTCTTCTGTGTCCTCACTATACGTTGGAAATGAAAGGGAAATGCAAGCGTATGTTGCCCTAGAAATCCGGGGACACGATATTGCAATGCTTTCAGAAAGTGTGGATTGAAATGTGCGTGAAGCAGAACAGCGCTATTCTCGGTGGGTGAGACTCCAGTTTTCCAGTTTATGGTATTAAGGATTAAATGTGCTTGGTTTTCTTGCAAGAAGCTCTAGCGTTCTAAATTTAGCCCTCTAATTAAGATTTCCATTCATGGGAAATGACTTTAAAGAGTACATAAGACAGGCTTTTACACAAACAAGCTTTGGTTGGATTAATTAGATTTGCATACATTTTATGACGGGAACGTGCTTGTGTCTTGGCTTCTATCACACAGCCCGGGGACCTCAAGAAAATTCAAGTGAGAAAACACATCGCAGGTAGCGAAGGAAGCGTGTACCAGCAGTCGGGCTAATGGGGCGGCAAGGAGGAACCACAGGTGCTAAAGCAGCCTAGGCTTTGGCAACGCGTACGCTGGCCAGGTGTGCAGAAGCAGGGCTAGGAGGAGAGAGGGGGGAGATTCAGAGAGACCGCAACTTGTAGGTTTTTGTTTTCCCGACGAAAAAGGGACCCGGAGCAGCCCCGGCACCTGGTGTGGCTGTGATCCCGGAGACTGGGGAGCTGGTGGGGCATTTAAGGCAGAGAAGGCCAAGCGAGGATGGCAGCCCGGAGTGTGGGCAGGCAGGCCTCTGGCACGCGGCTCGAATAGACTGTCACTTGGCCATCAGAGACCGGCGCGGAGCCAGGGTCATGGTCGGGAATGGGGACACAGAGCGGGGCGGTCGGAAGGAAGCACAGAGGGGGCGACGGGGAAGGAG
Organism: Trachops cirrhosus; assembly: GCA_028533065.1. Lineage (NCBI taxonomy): Eukaryota > Metazoa > Chordata > Mammalia > Chiroptera > Phyllostomidae > Trachops > Trachops cirrhosus. The sequence continues at coordinate 10,452 of JAPYXV010000932.1, read as the reverse complement.
GCACGCCTGAGGAAGGCCCAGCGGGCTGCGTGGGGACAGTGAGGACAGAGCAGGGCCTGTCCACCGCAGCGTCCCCTCCCCAGCAGCCCAGACCAGGCCTTCCCAGCAGGCGTCAGTCCGGGGCTGGAGCGGGTGCCGGGCAGAGTGTGACCGGCAGATGTGAGGGAATAGGATTAAGCAGCCCAGGGTGTGGAACCTGACTTCCGACTCCAGTGGCTGCTGCCGCGGCGCTCTGCCAGACGCCCATTCCGGCACCTGTCAATCAAACAACAACAGAGCCGCCGGCCCCCTGGCAGCTGTACAAAGCTGGCTCTGTCACCCACAGAACTGCTCACCAGTCAGGTGACGTGGGCAGTACAGTCCTTCACACACAGTAAAGCGCAGGCTCAGTAAAGTGCGATTGGCTCACAGTCTCGCGGCCAGAACACTGGCTGGGCTGAGGCTGGAAGGCGGGTTGGGCCTGTCCCTGGCGGTTCAAACCTCTGCTTGCACACCTTTGCCACCAGCCCGAACATGTGTGAGCAGGGCTCTGCTGGCCTCGGGGGTCCGGCCTCGTGCAGAAATAACGCGGACGCCTTGGAAACCCCCCCTGGCACTAGAAGGTGCCTGGGACTTGGCGGGCCCCCTCTCACTGGGTGCTGTGTTCACGAGGACGGAGTGAGGTGCTGGGTAGCCCCGTGAGGAAACTAACCGGTGTGAATGCAGGCCACAGAGGGGGCGTCTCTGAGAACAAGGCTCAAGGACGGGGGGCTTCCGTGAGGGGCGGCCGTGTTTCGATTTGGTTGGAAGAGAAAGAGAACTGTGTGGAGGTAGCTTTGGAATCCGACTTATCTGGTGCGGATCCCAGATCCACTGCTAATTAGCGTGATGCTGGGCTGGTTCCTTGACCTCACGGATCCTCAATTTTCTTGTAGTAGATGCTGATCGTGTAGGAGCCGGTGCTTTTGAACAGATTAATGATGGGGGGAGGGGTTGCTCATTTCATTTCCACACCACTTCTATCATTTGGTATTATCACCCCCCTTTTGCAAAAGAAGAAGCTGAGCCTCAAAAAATGTTAATGGACTTGCATGAAGTTGAGTGGTTTGAAACCAGAGGTTTTCCTGGCTCCCAGACCCAATCCCTCTATGCCGCCCTGTGCCCTGGTGACATGCAGGGACTCGGTCAGGGTATCCACAGTGACACGCAGGGTATCCAGGGTTTGGAAAAGAAGGACTGTGCATCTTTCACTTCATCTCTTTGCTGTGCCTGGGAGTTTGTACAGGTGCCAAAAAGTTAGGGACAGGTCAGGGGGCGGGGCTATAATTGATGGGTATTGAAGCAAGCTGGAGAGAGAGAACAGGTTCAGAGGAGGGGCTAGAAATTCCATGTGAAGTCAAATCGCTGAGATGCCCGATGGAAGTGGGACACTGACGCCAACGTACGGTGAGGCAGGTATGATGCCGTGAACGCACCCGACTAGTGAACCAAGGCGATATTGAGCGGAAATAAACAACCAGAAGAATTTATGTCTTGTGGGCGTTCCCATGTAGGAGAAAACAGCTAGACCAGCAAGAACATTAAACAGGAGGGAGGTAAAAGAAAAACTGGGTGTTAGTCCCTTCCCAGAGCATTATGTGGGATTTATTTGCATTTCACTGTCTCGTCCTATCTCCTTTTGCCATTGCTGCTTTTCCCAAATTATTCTCAATTGGTGTAAGATCTCAGATAAAGAGATATGAGACACAGGGAAATGTGAGGGCTTTGGGATTCTCATCGGGCTATAAAGGAGGAGGCTGTTCTGTGACTGGATATGTAACGGGAATAAAGTTTTTAATATACGTATGAATGAGTTGGCAGCGGCCTGAATTCTGAGCCACACAGATTTATGTGAGAGTGGGGAGGTACGGCTCTGTGTCCCCACGAGACTCTGCATTTGTCACCGCTCACTCCATTCACTCGGAGGGCAGCTCCTCAGCTTGAGATCCACCCAGCCAAGCTCTCTTCACTTTCCCTAAACCTCCCTAAAACGCGCCTGCACCGCACGGGGGTTTGCTGTGCTCATTTACTGCAGCCACCAATGGACCTCCACTCAGCTGTTTGCAGGAGTGTCCCTCACAGAGCCTTTGACCTTGTAAAGGCCACGGCACTGTCAGAAAGACGCAGGGAGCGAATTCTCAAGCTCCCCTCAGGTGTGACGTCACATTTCTGACTTAGGAAACCCGTCAGACGTGCAGGCCAAGTCAACGCTCAGCGACTGACGGAGGGGACAGAGCAGACTCCGCTTTCCTCCGTTTCTGGTGACCCGTGTCCCCGCCTGCCTGGACCTCTTTGCAGGGGTGAGGTTGGGTAGGAAACCCTGGGAGAAGAGGCAGGATGGGGTGTGCAGAGACCTACCCGATGACCGAAGGGGTGACCTGAGTCACACGGAGCTGGACGTGGACACGGGAGTGGAGGCTGCCCCCAGGGGCTGTGGGCGGCGGTCTGGCAGCGGAGCGTGGGCTGGGCCAGGCGGTGTCGCAGGGCGCAGGTGTTCTGGGCAAGTCAGCCTCCGGGAGGCGTGTCCTGGTTCTGGGCAGAACACGGCCCAGGAACCTGGGAGCTGCTGGGCGTGGGGAAGATCCGAGGCTCAGTAGGGCTGGAGACGTCACCTCGGGCTCACAGAACTCCAGTGCCTGGAAGGCAAACGGACCCGCCAGTCTGCTTCCCAGAGGGACCGGGTGCTGAATAGATGAGCAGGGCAGGGACTCAGGGACAGGGACCAGCTGGCAGAGATGAGGCCCAGAGTGGAACTGCGTTTCAGGAATGCACTGCGCCCGTCTCCCTGTCAGATGTAGGCCACAGCGTTCAAGCGGTGTTACCCGCCCAGACTCGGTGCTGAACTGCAGAGCTGGGCCCGGCTGTGGGAATGCGTCCAAGCTCAGGGTTTTCCCAGATCAGCCAGGGCTGAGCTTCAAGTCTGGGGACTCAGGAAAGAAGCAGGTTCCCGTGACCCATGTGTCTCTCCGCTCTTGGCCGGCTCCCCTCATGACAGCACAGTGGCCCCCTTGTTCTAGAAATCACGTGCAAAAATGACGGTGTCCAGCAGAAGGTCTCTCCTGCGAGTCTCTTTTCAAAAGCAGGAACCCCTCTTTCAAAGCACCCGTCCCTAGCAAGAGTCTCCTCATTCTTCCCTGGGCGGAAATTCGTCACATGCTCCGGCCTCCGTCTGCCATACACGGGGCCGCCAGGGCTTGACGAACCTTGCATCCTTTGAGGACGAGGCTGGCCCCAACTCTCTTTGAGAGCACAGCCGTAGAGAAGGTTAGTCACTGAACAGATCCGAGGCTCTGTGAGCAAGAGGGATGGTTAACGTGGACTAGGCAAACCACAGTGTCTGCTGCCTGTAAGTTTGGGCTTAATCAGTGAGTGTTAAACAGGGGTTTAGGTTTATTTCAGGACTGAAGAATTTTAATTCACTCAAATATTCTAATTATGTCATGAATTGTAAATAGAGTGGTACCTCGAGGGACTTGTGAATTCGTTCCAGAACTCGCAATGAGTGCCAAAACTGACGAGTCCCGAGCAAGTGCCGAGTGCTAGAACGTCTGTTTTCTTGTCAAAATGTGACGAGTACTGGGTCTGATGAGTTCTGAAGCTCACGAGTACTGAGGTGTGACGGTACTGATATTTAACTCAACCTTTAAAGTGATCAGTACTGCGCATAGCAGGTTCATTTCGATACCATTTTGCTGAGGTTCATATGGGGAGATTATAATTAAGATTTTGAAAGAGCACTTGATTGAGATTTTAATAGACATCTAAAACTGCTGGCCAGCAAACTGTACTCAGAATTGCTCATTAAGCAGAATTGTTTCTTGTTGCTTTTGGAAGGAAATTCTTTTTTCAAGTGTTTGAGTCCTATATTCATCTCCTCCTGGTTCATCGAGTCGTATATTCAGGGGACTCAAATGTTCATAGGATTTCAATGATCTGTTATACATGCACCCTTTGCTGCTAGATTGTAGAATTCTCAAAATGTCTGCCAATTGTGAAATACAATAAACTGTAAGTCAAAAGGTTGTGATTTTGAAATGTGCAATAGCCCTCAGGGGAGCTTGGAAAGAGAGACTGCTCCCTGGGCGCCTCCTTCTCTCATGCCATGGAGAGGACCCCTTCCTTCCCACCCAGCGTCTGGGCAGGCCCAGCAGCTCCCATGATCCTTTGCGGGAAGTCGGAGGCAGAAGCCGGGGCACTGGGAGCCGCAGTGCGTGCTGGGCGCTGCCTGTGAGGCTGGCTCTGCCTCCTGAAGTGTGGTCAGCCGTCTGCAACAAAGGGGGGCCCAGCAGCGAGACCCCAGGGGGCCCAGCACCCCAGGGCCCGCAGGAGAAGGAGCCAGTGCTCTTAACAGGCGATAAAAAGGAGGAGACACACTCACCTTGTTTCTGAATGAAACAGAAAGCACAGAGCCAAGGAAGGCAGCTCCTGAACCCTTCCTTGCTAATCACTGCTCACTCGTGGGCCTCGGTGCCAGAGGGCTCACAGCTGGCATTTTCCGTCTCCGGCACCACGCTCACTGAGATGTGATGACTCTAAATATTTTGACAGCCCACTAAATAGGATTCAAGGAGAAGCAGAATCTGAGATTGTGCGTGGCGTGGACACGAGAACACATTTTCTGAAGGACGAAGTAAGATTGAATTCCTTCTGAGTTAAAACATCAAGAATCCTTATCTGAGGGCAATTTTTTACATGTAAGGTCAAGTACATTAAAAGTTAATCCAGCCCTGGCCTGTGTGGCTCAGTGGGTTGGGCATCGTCCCACGAAGTGGAAGGTTGCAGGTTTGATCCCTGGTCGGGACACGTGCCCCGGCTACAGGTTCAGTCCCTGGCCAGCGTGCCTACGGAAGGAAGGTAGTCAAAGGTGTTTCTCTCTCACACCGATGTTTGTCTCCCTCTCTTCCTGCCTCCCTTTCCCTCTCTCCTAAATAATAATAATAATAATAACAATAATTAATCCAAATTTACAGGGAACAGTGGTGGGAAAATAGCACAGAAACTCTGCAAATTACATGTGGAAGAAATAGCAGACTTCGAAGTCATATTTCCTTTTTCTTGATAATTCAAATCAATAGAAAGGCTTTCATGTCAGTGCCATAAGCTTCTACTATTTAAATTATGCAAATAAATATTTCATCACTATTCTTTTGAAAAATAATGTGAATTTATAACTTTTCTTCAAAGTTTTATCTTTTCTTAATTTTTAAAAAGATTTTATTTATTTATTTTTAGAGAGAGGGAGAGGGAGAGAAATAGAGAAAATCAGTTGCCTCTGGAGTGCGCCCCCTACTGGGGACCTGCCCACAATCGAGGAATATGCCCACACTGAGAATCGAACCAGCGATCCTTTGGTTCGAAGGCTGGCACTCAATCCACTGAGCCATACCAGCCAGGGCTATCTTTTAATTTTTTTTTAAACTGAGCATCCTGTTAACAGACTTGAAATGCCCACCCAACTGCCCCGACACCAATGACATTTTGGGGTAATGGGCTGATTCTAAAAATAAGGCGGGGAGACATTGCAGACATTAGTGTTTCCATGTGAAGGTGAGCCCCGCATCGCCCACCCACGCAGACTCTGCCCTCTGCTCGCCCTTTGCATAACTAGCTGTTCGTTACAGCAGCTGATCTGTGAGCCTCGGCCACCTGGCTTCTTTAAACAAGTATGAACAGATTCTCCTATCTGTGTGCTTCACGCAGAAAAGCTAATTGGGGAGGTTCTGTCCCTAAGTGCAGAAGTTCAGATGAAAAAGCTCTAACTGCTAGACTCTTCTTCCTAAACTAAAGCAAAGTAATGAAATATTTTAATGCCAAGTTTGACAGTGAGTGACAAGGCCATTAATACGCATTTTATAAAGTGCTTTGACTCCGTTCCTGCAACAGTCTTTGGTGATGAATGAATATAATATTAACACTGGAATCGCACTTCCGGGGGTCGACTCTCAGGTCTGCCACTGACTAGCTGTGAACTTGGGGAAATGACCCGTTGGTCCTCGATTTCCTCATCTGTAAAAAGAGACAATAATACCTATCTCACGTGGTGGTTGTGCAGACCCAGTCAAATTAGCATATGCAAGTGTTTAGAACAGTGGCTGGCCATGCTAATTGGTATGTGTCACTTTAAAAAATGACAACGGAAACATTTATGAATTCATATAATAAATATGCACGTATCATAAGCTTAAAGTAAAGGCATGTGGGAAAGTAAGTACTCAGTTCTTTGCATTTCCCGTTATGTAGAGGAGAGCCTTAAATTGGCTTGCCTAACAAATACACCGACTCGGAACTGGTCGGGTTTCACATTGAAGCTGTAATTGTACCTTTCCCTGATACACTGTGCACTGTAAGCTGGAGAGTCTTACTTATACCCAGTGTAAATGAGGCCAGGCTGCAAAATGAGTTCCTGCTCCAAGATTCGGCTCTTTCATTTATTTTTGGGTTCCCATCATGCTTGTCTTTGTGCATGCTCATCCAACATTTTTAATGACTCGGTAAAATAGAAGGATTTCCTCTGCAATCAACGTTTACTCTTCCTGGGAAAGTGTTTTAAAAATAAAGTCCTTCAAATGTCTATCTAGTCTTTTTTTTTTCCGGGAGAAAAGGAATGGCCCTAAAAGACATTTGCCTTGGCAGTCTGCTTAAAGTTGAGAGAAATGGAAGCGGAGGGAACCGGAAGAAGGTGGCCCCCAGGGAGAGACCCGGGTGATGGGTCTGCATTTGCAAGGAACACGCCTTCTGCTTCCCGGGCAGTGCTGTCACATCGAAAGCCTATTTTCTCGAAAAGGACAGTGTTCGCCCGAGCATCACAGATTGAGCCTATTAAATGTGCGTTCCCCTCAGGCAGGTAGGGCACTTGGAGGTGGCCAGGAATAATTCAGGCCTGGTGTCCAGCACGCTCTTCTATTTTGGTACAGAGGAAATCTCAATCATACCGCAACACAGATTTTTGGAATGAGAAAAATTAAAGAGATAAAAAAATTCCTGTCTGCTACGAGACAATTGTGGTGAGCTACGCCGAGAGGCAGGGGTCCCTGCGTGGTCCTCCTGAGATCAGGGGCCGGCAGATGGCCAGGAGGTCCCGTGTGGGAAGTCTGGGTCTTCTGCACGACAGGAACCAGTGTCGCTCTCTCTTAGCCACAGAGCAGAATGGCCAGGCAAACCCCACCGCCCTCCCTCGGCCACGTCCTGCCCCGCGGCTGCAGCTCCAGACTCTGCTTCGATGCCTTTACTTTCTCACCTGTGACGCTTCTCAGAGTCCGAGTCTCCCGTTCACTGTGTGAGCGAATCCTTGTTCTATTTTGTTCTAAACGCCCTCTCTCCTCTTCCTCACAACCAGGGAAGGGGCGACACTTGATGGAGTTAAGCCTCGCTCAGCTCTCCTTTTCGTTTTGAGGGGTCCTGATGCTTTTATGCAATTATCGTAGAAAGCCCTACTAGCTAGTCCTTCCTGAAGGTGAATCTCTCCCCTCTAAAAAGCAAGAAGACTTTGGCTTTAACTTGCCGTCCCTGGAGTTTCTGGAGTGCAAGCTCTGCTGCATATTTAGGACTGTCCCTGCGACAGATTCCCAGGTCAGGTCGGTTGAGGAAGCGCTGGCAGTCAAGTTAATGGTTTTCTTTCATGGACCGTCATGCCTTTGGCCATGCCGGCGAGCCAACCGGGAGGAAATCACACTCCTACGTGCGGCAGTTCACACCAGAAAGCTTTGAACTGCCAGACGTGCCTTCCTAAAATAAAGCAGAAGAATAAAGCATTGCAACGTCAGGTTGAACAGTAGAACAGGACAGCATGGAGTTCAGTCCTGGCTTCATGAATGACTAGCTGAATGGCCTTGGACAAGTTATACAGTGTCTCTGTGCCTTTCTGTACTCGTCTATACAATGAAGACAGCAAAATAACGCCATTATGTATGGAGCAGCTAGAAATGACCAATGTTGATGTGCTACTGTGAATCTCTGACAAGGTTTAGAATTTGTCATTTTGAGCTGATTTTTTTTTTGACCAGTAATCATCTTCTCAGCCCCACCCCCTGGGGGGTGGGAACCCAACACTTATCCTGTTGACATAGGGACATTTAATTATTGCTTGTGCTTCAAAGACTCATTGCTAAAAACTCTATCATTTCAAAGTGCCGAGGAGTATTTAAATTTAATCATGTTCCTTTTTTTCAAGTGCTCACCTGAGGATAGCTTTGTTGATTTTAGAAAGAGAGGAAGAGAAGAAGAGAGAGAGAGAAGGAGAGAAACATTGATCAGTGGCCTCCTGTACACACCCTGACCCAGGATCGAAACCGAAACCTAGGTCAGTGCCCTGACCGAGGTTCAAACCTACAACCTTTTGGTGTGTGGGACGATGCTCCAGCCAACTGAGCCACCTGGCCAGGGCTCAAACTGATGTTTTATTGTTGATAAAGAACAGAAGAAAAATTAATTTGAACATGTATTTTAGAAGAGCTGGAAAGCAAGCTAATAGCCTGTATACTTTTATTAATTATTAAGCTTTTATTAGTTATGACTTAGCTCTCTTGAGGAATGACAAGGACATTATAACATTTCTGCCCTACAGGAGATTTATGAACACAGAGCACTTGATCTCATGCATTAAAATTTTTTAAAACCCCGCACGCCTGCAAAATGAGTCTGTATTACAGTGCTCTTCAATTCATTTTTCTTACAGTTTATGTTCACTACATTTATATGAATGGTTGGGCAAAGGATGACAATCATGTAGAGTTTAATGAGCAGCATTTATTTTAATTAGGAAAGAAGTTTTGAAATTATTGTCACAACCTTCTCATTATTAAAAAAAAAAGAAAAGAAAAAAAAAGAATGCCCATTGCTTGCAACGCTGCTTTGTTGTGAGACAGACCATGCTTCCTTTTTCTGTATCCTCACGCTGCCTCCTGCCCTGCCCCCACAAATTACTTTCTATCCTACCCCAGGCACCCCGGATTCCCTTACCACAAGTACTAACCTTTCGCAGATCTGAGGTGGGCAGACCCTTCAAGGTCATGTAATAATGGCCAATATGTGCACAGAGCTTACTCTCTACTGCTCTCAAAGAGCAGGTAACGCCCCTGATCCCTACAACAGCCCATGATGGCATCACTTCTAATGTCCTCGTCATTTCAGAGACGAGGAGCCAGGCTCCAGACGTCACACTCCCAGTTTGCCCCCCCGAGGGCATGGAGCACACGCACCAGGCAGTACCGCTCCACCCTGCGCTCGCTGGGTGTAGAGCCCGCCGTGTGGATCCCGACCAACCACCCTGCTTAGATGGGGCTGGAGGGACAGTCCTTCTCCGCGAGAGTAGCAGAAGGGTGCACCGTGTTCGGTCACGTGCATCCTGGGACCTCAGTCAGCCCTCACTCCTAATCTCACGGCCTCTTCATTCATTCACTAGGAATATCTGGGCAGTGATGGCAAGGAAGTTGTAAGTATCTCTGCCGGTCTCTTGCGTCTCATCTGTAGTGAGAAGGGCAGTGGATGCTGAGCCTGAAGATGAGCAAGAGCTGCCAGGTGCGAAGCATCAGGTAGCTTATCAGGGCCTTTCCTTCTTCCAAGGCTCACTTAAAACATCTGGGGCCTTGGCCAGCTGGCTCAGCTGGTGGGAGCGTCATTGCCTGCACCAGAAGGTGCAGGTTCAATCCTCAGTCGGGACATGTAAGGGAGGCAACGCATCGATATTTCTCACACTGGTGTTTCTCTCTCTCTCTCCCTTCCCTTCCCTTCCCTTCCCTTCCCTTCCCTTCCCTTCCCTTCCCTTCCCCCTCTCTCTCTCTCTCTCAATCACTAAAAGTATCCCCCAGTGAGAATTAAAAATAAAACATCTGGAAAGTGAGTGTATTGGATTGCTTTTTATTTTAGGTTTTTTTTAACCTCTCCTGTATTGTCGTCCTTCACTATAATGCCTAGATAGCTCTTTGCACAGTTATTCGATAATTATGTGTTCAAATAAATGTCCAGAAATCTCTTCTAAAAGTTCCTGACAAATTTAAATCGTTCGAATCCGCGGTGTTAGACCCCTGGGAATATCCCGTAGAGAGCTGGGAGGGCTCAGTGACACAGGTGGCTGGACCCCAGGCCCAGGGTTTGTGCATCGGCAGGTCTGGAACGGGGCCTGAGAATGGGCGTGTCCTTCAAGCCCCCAGGTGCTACTGAGGTTGCCAGTCTGGGGACCACATCTGAGAACTGTGGCCGACAGAGCACTCTCAAATTGGACGTACAGCCCTGGCTGGCGTGGCTCAGCGGATTGAGCACCGGCCTGCGAACCGAAGGGTCACCAGTTGGATTCCCAACCAGTTTGCATGCCTGGGTTGCAGGCCAGGTCCCCAGTAGGGGGAGCTCAAAAGGCAACCAAACATTGATGTTTCTCTTCCTTGCTTTTTCCCTCCCTTCCTCTCTCTCTCTTAAAATAAATAAATAAAATCTTTTTTT
>JAPYXV010000931.1:0-14614 GCA_028533065.1 Trachops cirrhosus | reverse complement strand
GTACAGTAAAATGACAGCAAACTCATAATTATTATAAACCACACCTAAAACAAACTAAGCAAACAACTAGAACAGGAACAGAACCACAGAAATGGAGAACACAGAGCGTTAGCAACAGGGGAGTGGGAGGAGGAGAGAGGGGGGAAGGTACAGAGAATAAGTAGCATAGATGGTACGTAGAAAATAGGGGAAGAGCAAGAATAGTATGGGAAATGTAGAAACTAAAGAACTTATGACACATGGATGTGAACTAAAGGGGGGAATGTGGGTGGGAGAGGGTGTTCAGGGTGGAGGGGAATGAAGGTGGGAAAATAGGACAACTGTAATAGCATAATCAATAAAATATATTAAAAAAAGAAAAAATGAATTAAAAAACAACAAAAATGGGCCCCAAAATGTTATATTCATTCACTCACTAATTTGACAATATTAACCAGTCTGTATTGTATATTCCAATAAATTATACAATAAAAACACTGTTTTAACATTGTTATTGTCTGTTAATTGTGAACACCTTACCTCTGGATTTTACTGTCTATATCATTATGTATTGCAAAGCTTAACAGAGCCTCCCATCAATGCCCAGAGAAATTAACTCCAGCACATTTATAGCAGATGAAGAGTAACTTATAAAGGAGGAGGGAAAACAAATCATATTTTGGCTAAGAAAATAAGGCACAGAAAAGGAAAGTTAGTGACAAAAAGTAACAATTTGCTCTTCAGCAGCACTTTTATATGATCTCTTTTTGCTGAGATAGAAAAAAGATTGATAATTATATCTATTTATTTTTAAAATTTATTGAGATGACATTGGTTCATAGGATTGTACAGGTTTCAGGTATACATTTCTGTGATACATAATTTCTGTGATGCATTGTGTGCCCACCACCAAAGTCAAATCATCTTCTGTCACCATATATTTTCCCCCTTTACCTTTTACTGCCCTCAACCCCTTCCTTCTGGTTATCACCATACTGTTGTTTGTGTCTATGGGTTTTAGTTTTATATCCCACTTATGAGTGGAATCATATGGTTCCTAGCTTTCTCTGACTAACTTATTTCCCTTAACATAATATTCTTAAGATCCAACGTTATTGTGATAAAAGGCGGTATTTCATCCTTTCCTATGGCTGAGTAGTATTTTATTGTATATATTACCACATTTTCTTTTTACTGTCCTCTGTTGAAGGACACTTTGGCTGTCTGCATGTCATGGCCACTAATTACTTATATTGATGCTGTTTGTTTTCTCAGCTTAAATAAAGTAAAGTTCATGGGGCCTTTCAAAACAGGAGGAAATGAATCCACAAATGAAAATAACTGTGTTTATTTGCTAACTAGCTTATTCACTAGTCTAATGACATTGGCCAGTTTGTAATGTATGACCCAGCAAATTGACTAATAAAAGGATTGCTCTAGCAATACAAAGGTAACATAGGTATAACTTCAAGTGCTTCTATAAATTAATCAGATTACCGTGCATATGCATCCATGTATTATCAGGCATAAAAGAACTTGGTTTAAGCTAGGGGATATTTAGACAATGATATAAACCATCCATGACTAGCCACACTGGCATTATACTTTAGCATATTCATGCTTACAGCCATCACATGCTTTATTGTTATGACACGGACAGGTATAAGAAGGACTATGGAATAGTTTGTTGACTGGTAAAAATGCCTGTGGTCATGTTGCTATTTTACCAGTTATGCAATGATACATATCTGCTGTGGGTTTCAAGGCCACAAATATGTTCCTTCCGACTCTGCTTTCACATTGCACAGAAGCACACGGAGAAGAGACTGCCTTATCTCAGGCACAAAATGGAGGATAAATCTTTGAATACATTTTCTTCACAAAATAGTTTAGAGCAAAAGGATTGTAGAATAAAATTTATAATTCCACAAAAACAGCAACACAGAAAATAAATATCTGAATGAAAGACAAACTTTTTTCTAAGAGCCTTTTTTTCCATAGAGAGCAATTTAAAAATGGTTGATTTTGTTTTTGTATCCTACAACTTTAAGAATAATTATCAAAGGGAAGCGTAAGTACATAAAATGCTGAGTACATAAAATCTAAGTACATTTGATGGAGAATTTAGAGTCTAATGTTTCATTCCTCCTCCTTTCCCTGTCATTCTCCAAATATCTACTAAAGTATAAGTGATATCATGAACTTTGATGACACACACTGGTTATGTCTTCTGAGCAGCTTGAAGGAAGGACATGAACATAGGAAGAATGTTCTTATGATAATCTTTTGATACTTTAGACTGAAATCCAGTCAGCTTCTATTTATATAGCCTTAATCTCTGGTTTTCTATAAATTCTAGCTTATATTCATTAGGTTTTAAAAAATTTATCTTTAGGTGTACATAATCCTAAGTATACAGGATAATAGGACCATATACAGGAATTTGTTTGAGTTTGAAATTTGGATTTGGGTTAAAAAAAAGTCATGCCATTCTGTTAAAATGAGTCTGACAAGTCTTGGCCCAAAGTCGCACTGAGGAAGAATATGTTTTTCTCTAAAGGCAAGAGTATTATCAACATTTACATAAAATATGAGCATAAAGTAGAATATAGTATTATTAAACCACTATTAACACCTCCTTAGTGAGAATTTTACTTTTTAAAGGCTGTATAATAAGAACAATTTAATCTCATAGAATGGACATTTTTACTTCATTATTGTTACCTTTTTATTTTTGGCTAAATTGTTCTTTCCAATGAGTATACAGAACACTAATACTAGATATTAAACAACTTCAAGTAAATATAATGTCATTCCGCTGCATTAAGTGATTTATTGTCCAGAAATACAGGGTAGATGCAATGCTTTCTCTAGTCCTGAGTACAGTGTGCCTCAACATAGAGGTTTTTTGGGGTTATTGCTAGAGAATGATTCAATTTTTGGCAGCTTAAGCCCACATTTCACTGTGGATCCCAATGTCTATATCTGTTCAGATGACCCATTGGCTAAATGGATGTTTAGTAAATATTAAACAGTATCTATTTTTAATGGTGGTTTTTAGGACTGGTCACATATACACTCTAACACTTTCCTTTCCTCCTTCCTTTCCAGACATATTTTCAAGAGCCATATGTGTTAGGAATACAGTTATTGTCTTTTAAGAATTCACAGTCCAGTGGAGTTGAGATATAAGTAAACAAAAAATTGTAGTATAGTATGGTTAGTGTTATGATACCATGAGATCATAAAGGAGAAACACCTAATCTAGTTTCTTAGGATTAGGAAAGTCAATTTATAGATTATACACAACATAAATACATAGTTTTGTGTATAACAGTGTGAACATATTTTTATAATACATAATTTATTTTTCAGAAATAAGATGGTAGTGATTCAGTGTTGGCTGATATGCTGGTCTCTGGCATAATGAAAGAGATATACCATCTCAATTGGGGGTTAATATTTGTAAACAACTTGACTTTTCTAGAACAATGTTACATAATTTTAAGATATTCATGCTTTTTTAATCTCTACTATATTTTCAATGGTTGATTATAGTTAATACCAAAGGAAAACTTTCATCATAAGCATGGTGGAGTGGAAGGCATGTCAGATTAGTTAAAAAAAAAATATGAGCGTTTGTACTGGTTTAGTGGTTCATAAATTATGTGATTTTGACCAAGGCATTCAACTCAATTAAACCTCAGTTTCTTCACTGGAAACATGAAGAGGCTGAGCAAGAAGATTTTAGAGTTTCTTTCTAGATTTAAACATCTGACTTTTATAAATATTCTGGTCTACATTAATACTTTTAAGTTAGAGTCTTAAGAAAAGGTTTTTAAGTTTCCACTCCTAGAAAGTACTTATAAACTATGTTCTCCAGCTTCCTATAAAATTTGACTTTGTCCTACAAGTTACACAAACAGTTTTCATCACACTAGCCAAGACCCGTCAGACTGGTTCTGTTTAGATCATCAGTGACTGCTTTCTTCACCTCATCCAGCCCAGGAAGTTGCGGACAGAGCCTGGATGCACATACTTGGTTGCAGACTGAGGTCTCCGCAGGACTCTTCCTTGCTGGTCAGCGATGCATTCGTGAGTTGTCCCTTCTCCTTTTCTTCATCTTAAATTAACTTGTAGTTTAAAATGACATAAACTACACCAACAGATGTGTAGACATGATTTATTTTTTGTTTAGCATAGAAAAATACTTTCAATATTTAACATAAAATTACATTAAGAAATAGGTTTCTATTCTATTTTAGTGTTTTCTGTTCTCTTATGTCCCATCCCCCAAATTTTTAATATACTTTCAGAAAAGTTTAAAAAAAGTTAAAGGTACAGAGTGTTTGGCAGCTCTCTTTTAGTTTTTGTTTGTTTATTTCAAGAAGAATAGAACATGTTTTTTGCTTGGGCTTTGTCTTATTGAGAAAATAGTCTTATCTTCAAAGACATACATGATAAAAGAATCTGATATCATGCAGATCCAAAGTACATTTATTTATGTAAATAGTTTACATTTTAAAACTTGTAGATATTTTGAAATAGTGAAAAATAATTTAAAAAGACAATATGACTAAACTGTTATAGCTAGACTTAAAAATAAATCTAATGAGATGCCACAATCAACGTCTGTAATAGATGTGTCAGAATTATTTTGAGGTTGTTTTCTTTCAAAGTTAGAAACTAAACAGAATCCAGGTTTTAGTGTACAAGTTTGTACTCTGAAAATAATTTTATCTTCAGATTAATATTTTATTTTCTCTGATTGATGTATTGGCATATCTTTATTGAAATTAATTTCTACTTTCAGAAGAAAACAGTTAAAAAAATGTAAAACTTGCACTGGAATCTTAATAGAGAACAACATGCAGGTTCTGTCATTGATCGAAAGTTCTACTTGTCATGAGAAGTTTAATACTTGTCTTTATATGTTAATGAAGAAACTAAGAGCTACAGGCATTACAAATTTAGTCAGATTTTTCAAGACTCCCTGCCTTTGCAAGTACTTCTCTATAATCTATGATGGTTTGTGTCCTACCCTTTTTGCCTACAGTATTTTTAAGAATACTACCATAGAAAAGAGTATTTTCATTTAAACTTATAATTTCTATCAAACTCAAGATATTAAATAGATTTCAGGGTTTATTTTCTATGCTAGATCTGAGTGAGTCTGGGATTTACGTAGAGGAGCTGTAAAGTGGGGGTATTGGACTGAAATTTTCTACCTATAGACTCTAATTTGAAACAAAAGATGCACCTATTTTTAGTCCTCCTTTCAAGCAGATGGAAGATACATCTCAAGGGAAAAATAAAAACAAACAAAAATACCTTCCTGACCTAAAAATCATATAACAAGTGGAGCATATCATGTTTGAATTAACCTTTGGAAATGCTAAGAGAATGGACTCCAGGAGAAGGGAATAAGTTTAGTACTCACAATTGCTGGAGTAAGTGTACCAACAGCAATGCTCTGGGGAAAGACACATGATTGAAATACTAGGACATATGTGGGCAATTTCTTTTTAAGGACATTGGTTCATAACTGGGAAGTCATATAAGAAATAGGAGGATAGGTTTATTAAATGGCATGTTCCTCTTTAGCCAAATTTTTGATACCTCCCCACCCCCACTCCACCTGTTCTAAATGAGAACCACTATTTTAGATTTAAGGGTGAGAAGAAATTTAGACCAAGGTAAACATTCTTCTTTTGCTGCTATTTCCTCCAAACTCTTATGCTATTCTTTGAGCATGCAATGATTGACATGTGAGTTTTATAAACACACACCTACGGAAGAAAGTTAAAGAAAACTTTACCAAGAATAAATTTATAGGGAAGAAAGTTGGGTAGAAAAAAACTATTATTAAATAGAGGGGAGTGAAAAAGTAGGTTTACAGTTGCAAGTATGTAAAACAGCTTATTTTTGTATTATTATTTATTAATTATTGCATTATTTTTCCAAAGAATAACTGTAAACCTACATTTGCATATATTGATGATGGATGTATGCTAACTGTGTCCACCAGCAACCACTGATAAGAATTAAAGGTAAATAGACCAAATTTACAGACACTTATACCTACACACATTTAAATAGATGAAGGTGAAATGAGTAATATTCAAATTAAACATCATGGACAACTTTAATTTTTACTCAATAGGGTATGACTGTCTCTCAGTGTGTGGATTGCATTAGATTCACTGGATGCTTGTTAAAAACAGAGAAATCCAGTTCTCATTCCAGAAATTCTAATAAATCCCTGGTTGAGGTATGGGAGTTACACACATTATTTCTTATTTGTACTAAAGTTTGACAAGAACTGATACAGTATAAATATGCCATAAAAAGGGAACTGTTAAGATATAAAGAAATAAAAACAGACATGAAATATGTCATCTTTTAAAGAGGTAGCCCTTTGTTCTATTTAAATTGGTATAATTATAGGTTAATGGGAGGTGATCTCACCCTTTACCTTTCCCTGCAAGGGAAAAGAGCACTCATTTATGCAACGTAGTGATAATTATGGAGGAGAAGATAATTTATGAAGGTATGGAAAACTGAAGGGAGGATACAGACACTATTTGGGTAGTTTGTGTCAAACAGGGAGGGTGATCATTTTTGGATTAAAAATGTGTGTTTACATGGAAAATCTTGATGTAAAATTGATCTAGTAATATCCCCCCCCCACTGAAATTAGTCAATAGATAGTGGTATTGAAGGGCCACTTTATTGAGAGGTAGGCTCAGGGCTGCTGTATGATTGTGCTGCAGGTGTTTAACACTGGGCCTCACTTTTCTTTCAGCTAAGATCAGTCCTGTTTGCCCTGGCCAGGTAGCTCAGTTGGCTAGAGAATTGACTTGCTATGTTAAGGTTGTGAGTTTGATTCTTGTAAGGGCACATGCAAGAAGCAACTGATGAATGCATACATAAAGGGAATAACAAATTGATGATTCTCTCTCTCTCTCTCAAAAGACAAAAAGATCAATTCTTGTTAATGCAACAACTTTTAGCGAGTTCTCATTGTGTACTCAGTTGTGCATGGAAGACAACCATTTGTCACCTATTATGTATTGCGCATTTTGTAAATCTCATTTAATTTTGATAATATCCTGAGAAGCAGTTATTGTGATCACTGTTTTAAAAGATGAAATAACACCAGCTTAGATTGTCCAGGTTCAGTGAAGTGTTGAATCTAGAATCTAACTGTGGCCTATCTGGCTCCAAAGTCTATACTTTTCTACTGTGACACACTGTCTATCATGTGTGGGGACCAAAAAGAAGAGTCTTTGAAAAGTTTGCAGTCTAAAAGAGAAATGGTAAACATGCACACATGTGTATCCACACAGGGAGAAAATGTATGTGTATGTATACCCATGCATGCCAATACAGTATGGGGGCAAAGAAACAGATCATTAATAGATTAATATGAAATGATACACATATATGCTTAAGAAGGAAAGGTGGTGATATAATTTTATTTTCACTGATATGTTTTTAAAAACATTTAAAAGAATGTATGAACTGCCCTTATTTAATTTTCTTAAAACCATCTTTATATTTAAATAAGAATATGACATAACTTTTCCACCCTATCTCAAAGGTGATCAGTGACTGAGAGTATAACACTTAATTACTATTTATCATCACTGTTTTATTAAAAGATTACATTTACTATTGCCTGAAAATCAAGTTCATCTTAGTGCAGCATTTCATGAAAGGAATTCATCAGTTTAGAGTAACTATGACTGTGTAGTAGACCTTTGTTATTCGTTCATTGTTGTCTGCTTTCCTCCAAAAACATGTCACTGCTTCATTATAAAGAGGGAATAAATAGAAACATTCGAGAAGAAGAGGCAATATCATGTGCTTCAAAATCAGCACAGAGGTTTATAAGTTTTATGATGCCTGATAATGGGGTCAGTTGGGCAGTTGGGGAGCAGGTCTTCTAAGATGATAGGTGGTGAAATGGGTACTCTGGCTACATTTCTTGGGTTTGTCAGGGTTACAATTTAGAACTGTACTAAAAGCGTTTAGAAATGGATTAGAGATTAGGAAAGTTTTAAGAGGTTGAGAAAGAAAAATGGGCTGTCAAGACACCAAGTCATGCCAGAACCTGCAAGACCAATCTTCTCCCAGACACGTACATTGCCTGCATGGTTGGGCAATTTCTAAGATTTTTAGAATAGTGATTCTGAGGTGATAGAACTAAGCTTCGGGTAATTCAAAGTACCATACAATCATTAAATTCTATCTTGCAAGCTTTCATCTGAAGCTGTCAGATGATATCTTTTTTTTTGAAGCTGAAAAGCAGGTATGGAAGAATTTAACACTTTGTTTAAAGTCAAACTATGAGTTGTTGCAGAAGAAAATAATTGTTATTGTTTCACATGTACTATGTTCCAACTACTTTTCTAAAACAACATGCACATTTAATCTTTATAACAAGCTATGGTTATATTATTATACTCATTTTACACATGAGGAAACTGAGGTTCACAAGGTAACATTATTTTCCTAGGGGCAATAAATGGCAGAACTGGGTAAGCAAGGTCTATCTGACTCCAAACCTAGGCTCTAATTACAATGCTGTACCATCTTCACATTGTCTCTTTTATCTGCTTAGGTGGTTTGACTGCCACACTAATTAACTGTCTTGTGCATTTAAAGACATAAAAGTTAAATTTGCAAAAAACAGTGTTATTACTCAATGAATAATCTTCTAAGTAGACCTCCGAGGCAGGTAGACAGGAAGCATTGCTGTCTGTGTTCTATAAAGTAAGGGATACGACATTCAAAGATTAGGTGATTTGCACATGGTCACAAGAATGGGTGATTATATCAGTATTAGAGATAGAATCTGTCTTCCAAGTTCACCTGTACACTCAGTCCAATATTGTCAAGTAGAAAAGTTAACACAGGTGTCTACCTGACCCAGAAAATATTATTGTTATTGTTATTACTAATACCATTTAGGTTCATTTAGAAATATATGGCCTTTTAAAACTTAGTTATTATAAATTAAAAGCTTGTCAGGTCACATTTAGTAAAATTCAGAGAGGGTATATGTAGTAGGAACACATATTCAGATATATATTTATGTATAATATATATGTTATTCATATGTAATTCCTATATGTAAATATAGATATAAACATTAAAATAAAAATATATAATTTGGTACCTATCAATAACCTTGTGAGGCAGACAATATTAATATTACCATGATCTTATAGATGGAAATCAAAAATTGGGAAGACTGAGACTTTCACTTCTGTGGGTGATTGATGGAGCTGGAGTTTGAATGCACATGCTCTAACTCCAGTTCTGTACTTTCTAGTACTTCCTGCTGCCTCCACCACACCATGATCCCTGGAATCACAAGTGCTACCTTGATTAAGCAGAGCTAACTTTCCTTGTTCTTCAAACAATTAACTTAATCTTAGTGTTTTAATTTCTTTAATCAAGAGACTATCAAAGATTACAAATGATACCTCCAAAATACTACAAACCAATCTTTCAATCTATATAATACATTCAAGCCATAATTAAGCACTTGGACATATATCAGTGAATTCAACAGCAAAGCTAGATTTGGGTTTCATAAGTAGAGTTCTAAATCCTTGCACTAAATTCTATACTTCATGGCTGACTATTGGTCTGACTTACAGATTCTTAGAGACAGATCCAAAGATGAGTGTTTTTTTACATTTTCTTAACGAGTTGAATCCCTTTTGCACATACGGCCTAATTCAAAGCCTTGTTTGAATAGAGCAGAGTTGCTAGGGGTGGAATGGGACTAAAGCTTCAAGCCTCACCTGCTCCTCCTCATCCCCTCAGGAACACATAAAGCAATTTTAGGGATTTTTCAACCCACTTTAAAAAGAAATTAATTTCTCATTATGAAGGGAGAATGATGACAAAGCCAACATCTGTTGAGCATTTACTGTGTGCCTGGCAGCCAATTGTTCTATAAGTGTTATTTCATTTAACCCTTAGAAGAACCCTATAGTTAGGTTCTCATTATCCCCATTTGTAGGTGGGGAAACATACATAGACTTGTAAAGGCTAACTTGCTCAGAGCCGCCTAGTTAGTGAGACGCAGAGCCAGAACTAAACCCAAACTATCTGATACTGAAGCCCAGACCTTTATCTACCCACTAAGTGAGAAAATGGAAGTCATTTGTTTAAGGTCGTATTATAATGAGTTTAAAAGCCTATTATAATGAGATCCTCAGTGGAAATTTGATATACTGATTCATTAGTATTAGATGTATTAGTTGTATGTCAAATTTATAGTGGTAGAGAATATTAAGTAATAATATTTTTATCATCTTTCTCATGTACAGAAATTGCAAGAGAATTAGTAAATAAGTTTATTGATGTTCTCTTTTCTCAAAGATAATTACATAAAAATAGCTATTTACCTTGATTGCAACTAACCTGTTTTCATATTGTAATTGCATTAAATTTGCTTATGATAGCAGGAAACACTGCTAGGGTTTAGTGGCTTTAGTATATAAAATGTTTTGTTTCAGTTTAATGTAAAGCAAGTCTGAAGGCAGGCAGGTGAGGTTCATAAAGAAATTAGGTATCTAAGCTCCTACTGTCATGCTGTCCCACTGGCATAAATGTATATCATCCAAATCATGGTTCAGTATGGTTGCCTGAACTCCAGCTACCACATATGTGTTTTAGCTATGACATGCACACCAAGGTTCTAGCCCCTGGAACAGAGATTCCATTGGTCAGAACTCATTCAAATGGAGACTCTTATGGACAAGGACATAATTCTATTTTCCAGGTGGACATGTGCCCAATCCAAACTAAAAGATTCTATTACTAAGGAAAAAGAACAAGTATTTGGGACCACAGACATGTTAAGTTTGAATGATAAGAAGCACATCATCATTCAAATGTTGTGATGAATAGTAGGCAGGTGGCTGTATGGGTCTGAAGTTTAGACAAGTTATTTATTTGGTAATCATCAGCATATACATGTAAATTAATGTCATGGACATTGGTATTTGAAAATATTTGGTTCTTTTGGATTAAATAATACTTTTTTTTATAATACTATGGTATTAATTTACACATCAAATTCTACCTTATTCTGAAACAAATCTGAGTACATTTCATCATTATTAAAATATAATTTGCATGATTAAAATGCCAATATAGTAGAGCATAATTAAGGTGAGTATGTAATGATCAATTTCACAAATCTCATGTTCCATCCAAAAGTTAAGATTCAACACTTCCATATATTACAGGTTGGCAATTGGGGTAGGAAATCTATTAGTCAAGAAATATCACTTTTGGGAAATAATATAAACATTGAAATAGTTCATATATTTTCCAATTGTGTTTTCTTACTAGTGTTAATTCATATAGGATTAAATACAGAAATTTCTAGATTATGTGAAGGATTCCTAGAGTACGGTTTACAGTGTTTACCAGGGAAACAGCAACCTAGAAGACCTCACAGGGTTTCAGCGTGTGTTACAACTGGCACATTCCAATCCGAAGGCCCTTCAGTGGCTTAGATAAAGTGGAATTTTATGGGTCCATAGGTTTTAAAAATGGCTTAGAATTCAAGTAATTAAGAAATTTATGTTTTCCTTATATGTATGATACTCAGATTATTTCAAATGGTTTGTAGTCCCTTAATTTGACCATTTTAAATTATCTGGCATATAGCTACCAGAAAAATAGCGCATTTGAAAAATTATGTTAAAGCTTATTGTTTAACAGATGCTGATTTTTAATTATAATAAAATCAAGCTTTTCTAGGTTATTTGAGGCATGGAACACTAGCTTTGGTGAAAATTGGAGAGCATCTATATCAATTAAAATCTCCATTATTGTTTTTTTAAAGTGAAGATAGTGAGAGCACATTCAGCATCATACAAATTGGGGATTAGAGGATGCCAGAATTTGTAATGTTGAATATGATCTCAGATTTCTCGTCTGAGAAACTTAGACCTTAGATGAAAGAACTGAGTCCTTAAATGAACACTCTTAGGAATAAGATGCAAGTAATTGGTCTCCCACTTCAGTTATTTCCACTATATCATGCCAACTCTCATAGGTGGTATCTAAACAAAGCCATGGGAAAGACTTGGTAGAAAGACATCTAACACAGCAAAAATTAATGAAAGTCTGTGCTATATATTAGCAGTCTCAAGTGTCTGTAGCTCAGGTTTCTCAATCATTTTTCTTCTGATAGACCTGCCATGACAATCACGTACTTCCTATTAATTCTTTTTCATTCCACATTTTTAAGAATGTATAATTCCCTGTGATGAGCTGCAGTGGCATTCCTTGTCAACAATTCTGTGGGAAACTCCTGCTTTTAAAGTTGTCTATTCAAATCATTCCAATTTATTATCTTCAACTAGGAAGAGTTTGAAGAAAACAAATTTATTAGTGGAATTAACAGTTAAATAGTTCAATTTAGAAGTCTATAAATTCATACCTAATTACTTAATAATATCTTTAATTTTTTTTGTGCTCCATCTATCTGTGATTGTAAATTTCTAGAGGTCAAAGGGACAACTTAAATTTCCTAGGCTGCACCATATCTGGTTGGGAACTTAATAAAGACCTTCAGGATAACACAATAGAGATCAGAGACATTCCTTACTGTTGAGTTGCCACGAATACTTATATAGTACATGTATCTAACAAAGTCTGATGGTATCAGATGCTATCTTCACAACTTCAGGTTAAAGTAGGAGGAAAGATTATCACTGCAGTTTTATGGTTGGTTAAATATAGGAATGGTTATGCTATGGGTTTTGCCTAAGCTAAAGGTTAATGAGTGGTAAAGTTTTCTGTCATTCACAATATTTGTTAAAAACTTCCTACTGAGCAAAGTAATATTATGTTAATTAAAACCCTGCTGCAGTCATAAGTAATACTATTTAAAAAAATTCTTTCCTTAGGACTTTTTTTTTTACTGCTTTTAGAGAGAGAGAGAGGAAGGGAGAGACAGAGAAATGTTGATCTGAGAGAAAAATATTGATTGGTTGCTTTCTTATTTGCATGCCCTGACTGGGATTGAACCAGCAACCTGGGTATATGCCCTGCCTGGGAATTGAACCTGTGACCCTTCGGTCTGTGGTATGATGCCCCAACCAACTGAGCCACCCTGGCCAGGGAAGTAATGCTGTGTTTTAATATCTGTGATTTCAATCATCTTTAGATACTTTATAATGTGAAAATTCCATATGGAGCCATTTCAATAATAGTTAGGGAAGTGTTGTCAGATAAAAGATTATCATAGAACTTTGTATCTAAATGATTTCATACTGCTCTGCCCCACATCAGATTGCTTCTACTGAATAGTAATTGATGCCATTTGTTAGTATTGAGGAACATTCTAAGAGTATTATAAAACAAATTTTTGTTTCTATACTAAGAATGTTTTAGAGAATATAATTTCTAAACTACGCATTACACAGCATTTTTATGAGAAATTGAAAGAATTGTATTGCTTCTGAACAATTGCTCAGTTTTTATCTTACGAGTATTTTGAAAAATGTACCTGACCAAGGTTTGCTTCTTTGCTTTTTTAGTTCAGTTTGGCTTCAGATGGCTCCTACAAAGCTGTAAATTTTGTGGATTGACTTAAGAAAATGTTTACATGAGAATTATGACATACAGTTTTAATTCTATTCCCATCTAATGTTTTCACTTATGCTTTGTTTTTTTCTTGCATCTCAACTTAATTTAATACCATATATTATATATAATATATAATGTCTATATAAAAACCTATGTATATTTAAAATCTCCTTATAAACCACTTTAATCCAGTGTAGAGCAAGGGGAATATAAATAAAAACATTTCTAATGAAAACAATGAGTTTCCTACCATTTGTCTTAGTGTTGTGAAAAGAAAATGGAAACAGTTGTCTAGTAATTAGACTACCACCTTGTTATAATTATAACTTCTCTATGAGAACTATTTATAGCTATTACCATAGGGAATGCACACATATTTCAGTTCAATCACCTGGTTGAAGCTTTTAGACAATTTATAGATGTGTTTGTGTAACAGTAGACAGGGCAGAATATGTTATTTGTAATTTTCATTAAGGAGTAATTTGTGTGGTTTTTTTTAAAGCATTGTCTTATTTTATTTTAATTTTAATTTTTTATTTTAGTTTACTCAGTACAGTTTCTATCCTTTATTCCCATTCCAGCCTACCCACCCATCCCTCCCCTCCTCCCTCCCATTTCCAACCCCCCTAGTTTTGTCTATGTGTCCTCTATATTTGTTGCTATAAACCTTTTCTTCCCTCTCCCCTGAAATTCCCCTGAAATTCCCTCCCCTCTCGCCTCTGGTCACTGACAACCTGTCCTCTATTTCAGTGTCTTTTGTTATATTTTACTTGTTTCTTAGTTTTGTTGTTTAGGTTCCTGTTAAAGGTGAGATCATATGGTATTAGTCTTTCAATGCCTGGCTTATTTCGCTTAGCATAAAGTGTTGTTTTTAAAAATCAATGAAATCATATGCTCTATGTACACATATACAACAATTTCATTTTACCCTGGATATTTTTATAGTCTCATTGTAGAAAGTATGAAACAGATCAAAGATCTCACCAATAGGTGATAAGTCTGCTGA
>JAPYXV010000930.1:0-14615 GCA_028533065.1 Trachops cirrhosus | reverse complement strand
TTCTAATATTATTCTTGGTTCTGACCTTAGGACCATGTCTACTCCGAATCCTGGTACAACAGCTAGAAGCTACGGTAGTTCGGAAAGCAACAACTAAGTTACTCTCCCTGCAAGAACACCAATATCAAAAATTACAGACTAGTGATGCTGAGACAAGCGAAAATGCTGTCTAAGCATCAAAGGGGGGAATGAAGCAGGCCAAAGGTCAAAGAAGTGTCAAGTTAAGGTGAATTTTGTAACACTTCAGTAGGAGCAGAGTCTTAGATAAGAAAATAACTAGCTGTCTTTATTGTTTATTGCTTTCTGAAACTGTTTTTTTATTTTTGTTCTTGAAAACTTAGCCTAATTAGCTGCTGTCTCTGTAACTAAATTTATTAGTCCCTGACCCTGAAATAAGATTTACTATCCCCTGCTCTGTGACTTGCTCCTCGCCTATAAAAGTCTAATTAAATCCACAGTTGGGTGCTCAGGATTTGGAGGTTGCTTAACCCCTCTGAGCCCGCACATAATAAAGTTTGTGCTCCGCCATTCCAGCTGCGTGTGAGTGATTTTTCCGCAACAAAAGTACAGTATAGGTAATTAAGCTCACATAAGTAGGGTTGGTTTCTGATTGGGTCCAAGCCATATCTGTTTGTCTGGGATAAAGGTTGCCCCTTTTGTTGCTATATCCTCTTTTCCTCTGCAGCTGTCTGCTGGAACTATAAAAGAGTTTTTATTGATTTACTAGGAATCAAGGGCCATTCTCAGGTCTGGACAACTTGGCTGTCTAATGCTGCCTGTGTAGCTGCATTGTTGGCTAAATACTTTCCTTTTGCTCCCATGGTGACAGCTTTAGAAAGTCCTGGAATTTTGATAATTGCCAATTGTTTCAATTTTTGTATGGCATCTAGCAATTTTGCAATCTACTTTCCTTTTTTTGGGCGGGGGGGCTGCCCTGAGAAAATTAAGAAGCCTCGCTGCTTTGACAATATTCTAAAGTTATGAGGTACACCAAAGGCTGTACCTCATAGCTATTATCAGTGTAAACATTGGCTATTAGATCTTTGGCCGATTGACAAGTGCGAGGTAGAAAAATTAATTAAGCTTGTTGGGCAGATCTTATTCAAGTAAAGAACTTTCTTGTGTCCACCATGGATGTTACTGCATATTCAGCTCAGTAATATTCTTGTTTATTTTTCAAAGATCCATCTGTAAACCAAATTAAATCAGCATTATCAAGGAGTTTCTTATAAACCATTCCTAGGATCAAGAAGGTGGTCAGGTCAATTTGATTTTAATAAGAGATAGAGGCTGGGCCATTAACAAACAGTTGGAATCCAACTGTGACTATATCCAGCCAAACCCAGGAATACTCTAAGCTGCTTTCTTATTTTTGGAAGAGGGAAAGACAGGACTCCTCTGAGTGTTTCAGGGTTGATTAGTAGCATATCCTTATATATCAGATAACCAAAGTATTTTACCTGGGGTAAACAGAATCAGAGTTTGTCTTTTGATATTCTATGGCATTCTTTTGGGAACCTAGTAAATGCCTAGAGTATAAACTAAATTATCCACATATTGGATTAAAGTGGAATCTCTAGGAAATTTAACATCATCTAAATCAGCTTCTAGTAGCTAAAGCAATAGGTTAGATGCTTCCATACACACACGTGTCGTTGCCGTGCAAGTAGACTTGTAATCTTCCCAGGTGGAAGCAGAGCAGTACACAAAGAGAGCACAGTTACTCTTACTCTTATTTGGGCAAAGCTTCCCACGTAACTTCACACATCTCAAATAGGCCTAATTAGTTTTAAAATTCCCCTCTACAAGGAGAGAGAATAAATCTTTGTGGTATTCTAGGGCCCATTGGAACAACTCAAAGCCAGTATTCAGTTAAAAAGTCTCGTAAAATTTAAACTTTGGGAAGGTTTGTCAAACACACTTAACCAAAAGACCATAACATAAAACTTTTTTGTAAATCTGGGTAAAATAAACACATATTTCATGGCAGTAACTTTAAAAGACATCAATCTGGGGGTGGAGGGCAGGGCAGGGGAGAGCAATGGGAGAAAAATGGGGACAATTGTAATTGAACAACAACAAAAAAAATTTTTTTAAGACATCAATCAAACTTAAACCAGGTTGAATATTAAGTACTTTGTCCAGACCACAGGATCCTGCCTAATTTATATAAGTATTTTAATTTCTTTAAGCCAATAAAATATTATGCCCTGGTAATGCTGTCTGGAGGCAGGAAAGAACACACAACACATATTACACAGATGAACACACATTACATTAAAACCAAACACATCAAGACCAGACACGTAATCTGAGTTACTAATTTTTCTAAAGACAAGGGCAACTTTAGCCACTTAAGGTTATAAACTTAAAACTTTCACAAATTTCTACAACCCTCACAACATTTTAAAAAACTTACAAAGTCTTATATTTTCACAAACTTTATCCATTCAGAAATAACCATCTTTATAACTCACTTTCTTCCTTGTCCTTCAAAAGTATTTTTATCCCATGCCTTCTATTATGAAAACTATGCAATTTCTTTCTGACTTAATTTGAATTTTTAATTTTTAGTAACCTCGATTTCCTATAATAACCAAAATAAGCAGCCAATACTCCCTAAATGGATTTTATGAGCACATTTCATAACCTGTAGAACCATAGATTCCTCTATTGGCAAATACACTCACTTTTAAGAAACACACCTCTAAAAAAGACATTTATAAACAAGACACTCATTAACAGCTTCAAACCCACTCCACAGCCTCTCTGCAACAAAACCCAAAGCAGATGAACCCAAGACTTGTCTAGCAATCAACATTTTAGCATTTCAAAATATCTAGATATCCAATAACCTTAATCAAAATTTACTAATTTAGAAAGGAATAGCTGAAATAAATTAAATTGATTTGATCAGATATGGTTAAGGGATTTTTTCCAACACTTTTGATAAGATTTACCTTGCAAAACTTTGCATTTTAAGAAATGGTCCATGAAAGAGTTCTTAGAGACCTGGTATTTGCATTTCAAAGACAGGCTTTGGTTTCAGAGTTGTAGAGTGGGGAGGAGGGGGTTGCTGGCACTTACTAGCTTCAGAAGCCTTCTTTAGTTCAGAGACAGTCCCTAAAATTTATTAACTTTTAAAAAAATTTATCTGTGTTCCTCCTAGAAACTTTTCATTTCCAAATCAATGTATGCTTCCTATTCATTCAGTTTAGTTTTAGAGCCGGCATTTTCTAATTTTGCATGCAAAAAAATTAGGCACCAAAAGAAAACTGCATTTTGGCCATTTTAAGTTGATATCATTTCTAGTGAAATCTTCCCACTTCTATAATGCACTTGCAAGTCAAGACTTCCTCCAGGAGGATTAATGAGGTTTGGGGTCTGGGAGTTTCTGGCCTTTGAGGCACAATGTCCCATGTTAATTTTAGTTTTATTTTGAGGTCTGTAAAGTCTGCACTTTACATTCTCAGAAAGCAATACCAATTAAAAAGCCAAAGTTGAAAACCAGCCACTGTTTTTTTTTTCCCTTCAGTCCTGCCTTAGCCTGGGTTCTGTCAACCTTAACCTTTAGTTCCACCTCAAGGATTTAAGGCAATGGTTCAAATAAAGTCTGGGCCTCAGACCTTGAAACAGGGTGTCCGAGATTCCAGCTGAAACTCACCAAGTTCACCCTTTGCAAAATGAGTAACCAGGGAGGCACAATGGGCCCCTGCTGGTCTCTGGCACCAGTCCAGGTCTGCAAGGTGGCCTTGGGTGGGTTTCTTTGGAATCCTGCCAACTGTGCCATGTTAATATCATCGTAAGAAACATTCAAAACCTGTAGAGAATGTTTGTGAGTTTATTTGAGCCAAACTGTTAATAACTTCTGGGAAGCAACACCTCAGCGGATTGAGAAATGCTCTGGAGAATGGCAGCTTAGCACCTTACTTTATACACTGGAATCAAAGCAGGAGCCATAGGGCGTTATGTGAAGTCCACTGGTGATAGATTATAGGAGGCAGGAGAAACCAAAGTGGGGAAACCTCTGGGACTGGATAGAAGGTAAATGAAGGACACACACTTCTTTTACATAGGTAGGAGCAGGGTAGTTAACAGTCAACAATTAACATGATAACAATAACAATGAGGGGATCTGTGGTCTCAGCTTGTGCCCAAAGGGTTTGGAAAAAGGGAAGTTACCTTGACATTCCAAAGCTCTGTTATCATCGATGCAAAAAGACAACAGACAGACTCAGTTAAGGTAAACATTGACTTTTGTTAGGGAAAAATACTGGCCTAGGATATGACTATCTACCATGAACTGTTTTTAGTTAATAAGTTTTCATTATAGACCATCCTGTTAGAATATACTGGGACGTGGAGGACCTAAGTCACTGCCTATGCTGGAACAAAGAAAGTATGCATCATAGCTAAATACCTGACCATGAGATTCCCTATTATCAGAAGCAAGCGAGGCATAGCCACTGGAATCCTGCTGGAAACCAGTTGAATCCTCACTGCCCCTCCCCTCTCCCTTGAGCCTTTCCCAGAGCCAAGGTCTGTAAATCTCCCAGACTTTCTGTTGCCAGAATCAGCCATCCCTGATCAGAGGACATTGTCTTGCAAACCTACACCCAGGACACCTGGGGCATATCAGCAGGGTGACCCACCCTACTCGGGGGTTCTGCTACACACCCTTAAAAACTTTTCTGCCCTTTCACTTGTGCTGCAGTCTGCTTGGACTCAGCCTGCCTGATCACAGTGTCCTGCCTCAAATAAAAGCCCTTAATTGGATCTTTGTGCCTCCTGGTCCTTTCTTAACTACCTTTGTGGTTACTTTAGGTCTGAGTTTGTAAGGCTGCCTCGCAGCCCTCCCCTGAGCTTGTCAGGTTAATATGTGGCCCATCTTATTCCACAGAACTCAAAAGCTGAGGTCCAGCTTCGCCAGTAACCACTGGTGCTGTGTCACTGCCAGCATCACTGGTAACCTCTCCCCAACACTAGGTTTGTTAGGGGAGACCCTCTCCATCAGTCAGTAGTCACATTCAGGTTACACACAGAGAGGGAAACAGTACCCAGTGGAAGCGAGCAGAGAGAGCGCCTCTGGAGAGAAGTTCCAGTCACTGACTGAGTCTGCAGGTGGAGAGGCAGGGCCGGTCTCAAGCCCAGAGGCTGTGGTGTGGCCCCATCTCAGGGAGTGGCAGGGCTCCAAGCTGGAGTGCTAGGTGGTCAGAGCTGTGAGTTCTCACAACCTGCCAGGGGTGGAGATCCCACCCATAACTGTGTCCAGACTTGTGGTTTTGGGTGTTTCTGTTACACCCCAATACCTCAGTCTTGACACAGCACTCGACATCATGGTCATGGCTGACAGCGACTCCATACTGCATTGCCATAGGCGTCCATAAAGTCTGTGCTGCTCTAGCTCTCTGCACTAATGCAGCGCACTACACACATACTCACCATTGTCCACAGTATTCAGTACAGTAACACGCTGTACAGAGTCATAGTCGAGGAGGTATAGGGGAAAACTTGTCACACTAAAATATCTCTTTGGCATAGGATTATTTTAGGTTGGTTAATTTTAAGACACAGCAGACAAAGAAGGTGCTCTGAAAACAAGAACCAGTTACCCTTGGTAAAAGGCATTTATATTTGTGAGGAAAATCTCCACCGGCAAGGGTATCACCCTGGCAGGTCAGGTAGGGAATGACCTCAACTTTAGAAACTCTTATCTGTGAAGAAGTCAAAGACTTAAATCTGCACAACTACTTGATCCTTGTTAACTGTGCTTTTTTTGGTAACCTTCCATAACTGACTCTTCCCCCCAATATGTTATTTTGTCTTCAGCGGAAGACGGTAGTTAAGGTAGTGGCTTCAACCATTTTGGCGAGTTACTCACTTTTTCTGGGTCTCTCCCGTGTATACAGGAGGTAGACATATGATTAAACTGTAGTTTGTTTTTCTCATGTTGACCTGTCTTTTGTTACAGGGTGGTCTCAGCCATGAACCCAGAAGGGTCAAAAGGAAAATTTTCCTTCCCTACAGAGCAATAGGCTACATCATATAACCTAGGTGTGTTGTAGGCTATACCACATAAGTTTATGTGAGTGCACTCTATGATGTTCGCATTAGGATGACGTTGCTTAAGGATGCGTTTCTCAGAACGTATCCCTGCCGTTAAGTGGCAAATGACTACAATGAAGTCCCTTCGACGAAAGTTCCGAAACACAATGCTCAGATGGTCCAGTACAGGGACTCTTCCTGAGCTTCAGTCCCGGGAGGATCCTGGCTCAGAGTTCCTATTTGCTAACCAGTACTTGTTCTCAGTTCCTGGTTTCAAGCCTTTTGGGTCAGCTCTTGGTCACAGCTTGCGATTCCTGCACAGACCAATCACCTGCGGAAGGTATTGGCCAAGCCAAAGCGTAATCTGAAAAGATCGATTCTGACGTTTATGGGGTGGAGGGATCTGTTTTGCATATCCCCACCCCTACCGCACACTCATCCAATCAAAATGAGGTAGTCAAGAACCAGCCCCTCCAGAACTGTCCCATCTCAGGGTACGCGTTGTTGTGCCCCAGGCATTATCCACCTGCATACTGGTTCGCTCCCCCAGGTGCCTCAAGGACTACTGTCTCAACAGCCTGAACTGGCTCGGACGCAGCCAAGCTGCCTACTAGATAAAGGTCAAACCTTAGCCTGCCTGTTTGCTTAGCGTGTCCTCTGCCTGCAGTCAAGCCAATCTGTCCAGGCCCTCCTCCCCCAACGGAAAAGGTCTTTCGGCCCTGCAGCCACAAAAGTTCTCTGGTTCCCAGGCACTCCTTTCTCCATACAGATGGAAACAAGCGCCCTCACACACAGCTCCTCTCTAATATCCGTTGCCATGCTGTGCACAGCCCATGCCTGTGGGGAATGGCAGTCACTCCTTGGGATCCTTTCTCAGATTTCTGACAATTTAGCCTGGCAGTGAGGTGTTAATGACAAAGAGAAAGCATGGTTGTAATGCCCAAGGCTAGGCCATTTCTATTACCACCTTTCCTCCCTACAAATACAGTTTCCCTAGGCTTTCTTCAGATAAATGAAAAATGTTTCCATAACGTCTTTGCAGGTGTGCACTGTACATCTCACACTTGCCTTTCTGGCATGCATTATTCTCTCTCCCCAGGCCTCATTAAAGTTCAGTGGGAGAGTGGTAAGTGCTAACACCAAATCCAATTGGATATTAGTGGGTCAGCGCTAACATGGGAGGCCTGTAAGGCAGACAGGGAGTGGGAGAGAGATCACACAGAGGAAATCCAGACCAGGCATCCTCTCCTATCTAGTGTGTGGTGGAGCCTTGGAGAGCAGAGCATGGGACTACTCTGCGCATGGGAGGAAAAGGAGACATCTCTTCCTCCCCCTCTCCCTGCCCCTGGGGAGACAGAAAACTCACAGCAGGTAGGAACAGAGATGGGAGTGGGAGGGTTTCCATCCACAATTCATCAGACACTAAACAGGTGCCAGAAGGCTAGGCCCTCAGTGGGTAAAGCCGTCACATAGAAACACACACACACAAAAAAAAAAAACTGGAAGGAAAATTTCCAAATTATCTCTCAATGGTGAAACTTCAGAGTTTTCTGTTCTTTATCTTGGTTTTCTATTTTTTCCTACAAGGCATATATATTATGTTTGCACTTAACACAGTTATATACACATACATGTATATATAAAACAGAAAGGGCAAGGGGCTCAGCTAGTCAGTGTAGTACCCATCCCTGGAAACCAAGAAAGTCCCCTCCTTCAAGGGGACAAGGGGACCAGTTCACTGTTGGAGTCGGCAATGACAAGAACTTGTCCTGGGAGGGGCTGGGCCTCAGAAAGCTGCCTCGTTTGTATATTTTTTGTACTGTCAGAGCAGTAACAGCCTTGTGAAGACCTTTCTCACAACCGCTCTGCAAGGGAGTGTTGAGCCAAAGCATAGTCATTCTCCTCCTGTCAGACACTGAGCAGAAGGGGACAGGGGACAAGCCTGCAGTCTCCTCACCCACCTGCTGAGGTCAGAGCCCGGCACTGGGCCTCCGGGATGGGTATTACAGGTCATGCATTTTCTTTCCCCTCTGCAAAGACTTTCATGAACTTCTCTTCCTGCTGGGTGGATTTCCATTTCATGTTGTTGTCCCTGGCAATATTTTTGCCACAGTGCCTAGCACAGTGAGCATTACAAGTTCCCCCAAACTACGGTGTCACCATGCCAGAGGGCACACTTGCAGAGGTTTTGCAGATGCAGAATGTCTGTCCAGGTCCAAAGGCTTATTTGCGCCATAAAATCACACAGGGTTCTTGTCCAGTAATGGCTCTCTTACCCTGTTAACTTAAAAACCACCCAAACTGGCAGGAGAACAGGAATAGGATTACTTTTCTGTGGGTCTTGTGGTGTTTAAAATCCATGTTACTTTCACATAACGCAGAAAGAGCCCTAACCAAATTATAAAAACAAACAAACCTCAACCCAAAACTTTTCTGAGTGCAAAAACTGGGGGGAGGCCAGTGTGGGGCAGCAAGCCCCTTGTTTCTTTGCTTAGCGGTTGACTCTAGGTAAGGAATATTTTGGAGCACTTAATCCAAAACGGAGAATTCACCTTCCTCCTCTCTGCCGCTAGATATTTTAGACACCGCGACTCCAGGGCTGCTAGTTTCCATAGTTCCCGAGTGTTTTGCGGTTCGGGTAATTTGTTTGCTTCGCCGGAATACGCACCTAGAGAAGGCAGGACGAGCGCCTTTAGGCGAGCAGTCTCCCTAAGCCGAGCGCTGGCCAGCAGAGCCCGAGGGTGCGCAGGGGGCTGAGAAGATCACGCCCGCCCCTGGCGCCCGGCGGCCGCCCGCCGCTTCCAGCTCACTCTACTTCACCCTTCCCAAGTCACAAGGGGCGACACGGTCACGGGGCGACACGGTCAATGGGCTCCCAGACCGTCCGGACTCACCGCGGGACCCGCCAGGACCAGGAGCGCCCTCAGCTCCTCTTGGAAGTTGGACAGCGGCAGGCAGCGTGGCCCGCAGCGCTTAGGGGCGGACTCCCGGTTTCGGGGTCCGGCCCGGGGCTTCTCCGCGGACTCCATGTGTCTAGCGCGCTGTGGCCAGAAGTGCAGAGGCTGCTGCCGCCAGCAGGGCCAAGGGCTCACTCTTCTCAGTCCCCGCCCCGGCCCGCCCTCCGCCGCCGCAGCCCGCGCGCAGCTTGGGCCGGTAGGGCACGCGGCCAGCCAGTCTGCGATCTGGTCGCGTCCCATGCACCTCTGCGTGCAGGAACTGGTAGACTTGGAAGGCCAGGTTTGGAAAAGCTCTGGAAACAAACCGAACGCGTGGCAGGGGCTGAGCCCGCCGAGCCTCCGAGGACGTCTCCGACACCTGGGCTGTTCTGGGCTCTGCGCCGGGGGGGCGGGAGTTGGGGCGGAGGGACCGGGGTGCCAAAGTTTGAAGCGTGGGTGGAAGCAGTTAGCCACCCGGCTAGGCCAGCTAGGAGCGCGGCGGGCGCAAGCCCACGTCTTGCACACCTCCGCTCTGGTAGTAGCCGTTCTTTAGACTGCCTTCAGCACAGGCCTTTAGCACACGGAGTCTGGAATTTGCGTGCTCTTTTTCTCGCACTACTTGTTCCATTACAGAATTTAGAATCTATGAGGATAAAACATTTCCGAGTGGGACCATTCGTGTTACGTTCTTGTTACATTGGCTGGTTTTCTTGGATGTTTCTCGTCAGCCTGGTGTGGGAAACAAGAGACCATGAGCATTAGCAAATGTGGTTTCAAAGGACACCTGCCACTTTCTACCTGAGCGAGCAGAGGCAACTTGCCTGCCTCCTAGAGCCTCAGTTTCTTCATCCGTACACTCAAAATATCTCCATCACTGGTTGTGATAAGGATTAAATTGGATTGTATAGGTGGACCACCTGCTCTCAGCCTGGTGCACAGTAGTTGCCTAACAAACAATAGTTACCAGGACAAGGACAGTTTCTGTGATAGTAAAACATCCTTTTGTTGTAAATGACCTAACATAAGCAAAGAAAATGGAAAACGTAAATTTGGGGGCTCACGTAATCAGGAAGTCTGGATTCAGGAATTTTAAAACAAACTCATCAGTGTTCTCTTTCTCTCCATCCATCCCCCAACCCCTCCCTCTTCCCACTAATTTTGATTCTCTCCTTGGTGTTATTCTTTCTCTGTAGGCAGCAGTCTTTTCCTGCTTTGGGGAGAGTGGCCTCTAGTGTAGGGGTTCAGAATGAGTCACCCCAAAATGTGCTTCTGTGATATGCAGATTACTTTGGGCTAAAGGCAGTGAAGACCCTCAGGGCTGGGGGACAAGAGGAGGTTCTGCCTCCCCTCTCCAACTACCTAGAGGAATTTAAATTAGGCTCCTTGCCAGTAATAAGAGTCATTATCAGAGATAAACTTTTCACCTGCGGCAGGTGAAGTACTGATTACTCATCTTACCCTCCTACAGCTACCTTCCTCACCTCTGAAGCCCCAAGGTGCCTTACCTGCCCTTAGCTCAGCATGCCATGTGTATGCCTCACTTTCCCTTCCTGTCCTGACCCTCTCACATGTGTGGGGTTTCTGACTGTTTCTTGGAGGGGGTTCCCATGTGCACAAAATTAAATTTGATTCTCTCTTATTAATCTTCTCCTGTCAATTTGATTATTCAATCAGCCAGAAAGAACCAGAAAGGGGAAGGCAGAATGTTTCCCTTCTCTCACATCAGAAACCTTCTTTCCTATCTTTCCTACCCTATAAACCAGAAAATAACATCCTATTGTAGGAGGGTGCAGCCAGGAGGCCCCCAAAAGGAATTTTAATGGGGTCCAGAACTCAAGGTGTCCAGGAAATATTAGAAAGATATATAGGATGTCCTCACCGCCCCCGCCCACAGGTGTGAGTTGGGGGAAGGGACACATGGAGCAGGGCCATTGAGAGCTGTTTTGCATAGCAACAGCTTTGCAGCTAACCTCTGGCTTGGTCATTTAACACATCTGTAACCTTTAACTGGTTGCATAGACATGTTAAATAGCTGTGGCCATGCTCTGAGCCAGGGGGATGGAAGGAACTTCCCCCCAAGATATAACTGGGAGCCAACTCCCCCTAGTTACAGCGACTGTGTGAGAACTTGGAGATGATTGGCTCCATGCCATGGGGCTGTTATATTCATCAGTCGCGAGAACGAATGCCGGAGACTTTTCGGGTTTTCAAAGATGTTACTTTATTGGCCAAGGTTTCTTTTTAACCTACGCAGGGGGCGAACTCTCCAAATGTGTCCGGAGACACAGTGCTCATAAGAGCTGCAAATGAGAGTCCCCCCGAGCGCCTTCAGCTACGTCCTTATATAGGGGTGGGCAAGCAAGCGTTATACAGAAGCAGACGTGGCAGGTAACTATTTGCTTACAAATATCATGCACGGGAACAGGGTTAGGCATTGGCTCACTGGTTGTAAAATTTCAAACCAAACGTGTTAAATTACATCTGTTTTACGATCCTTTGTTCTTACATGAGGCAGGAGAGCAGAATGTCTGTTTAGTAACCTCCTGTGCCCTGGGATCTAACCAGTTCCCTTTTGTCCTACAGCTAGGTTCCTATTTTCTCATGGTCTAAGTTTTCCTCGCCCCTTACAGGGGCCACACCTGCCCAGACTCATGATGGCAGCCCAGTAAAGCTGGAAGGATATGAGAGTGCTGGCAAGTGTAGCCTATTATGGGAGGAGTCGGAAATGGGGCTGCAAAGGAAGATTGGCACAGGGATTTAAACCGAGACTAGGCAGCCATTGAAGAGGGGAGCCACGCGGCTGTGGCAGTGGAGAGAGAAGTACTGGCGGCAGCCATGTAAGGAGAACCACGCACCTTTGACCAGAGTGGGGACCCCCCCACAGCCATGAGAAGAATCACCACGTGGCTTTTGCAAAGAACCACCACACGGCTTTAGCTGGAGATCCTGGTGACACAGCTCATGGTGTCAGGAACCGAGGGAGGCCTACCAGCCAAGCATGTATTATGGGAAGAACCGGAGGCTACCTGAACCACGGACTTCTATTTCTTTTCCTGAGATATGGTACCCCAGGCTGGGCAAAGGGGGGAAGGAAGGACTGTGTGTGTTTGTGGGTGTTTTAAGGGACTTTGGGATATTGATGAAGGCATTAAGTCATTGCTCTTAGTCTGTATAACTTGAATAAATAATTCCCTTCCTTTTCACCAACCTCTAACATGGAGAGCTATAATTCCCTGGGGAAGGGAAAGGTGAACCTAGTACAGGGGGACCCCAGGAGAAGGGGGAATCAATTCAGTAGCATTGTGGGACCCTCTTCCCCAGCGGCCAATCAGGGAAAATCATGGGAGACCACATGTGCAGTAGCTTTAAAGTAATACAACTACATGCGCAGTAAAAGCCCACCAAAACTAGCCAGGAAGGATCTGAGCTATAAGAATAGAGTCCCTCCAGCCCATGAGGTCAATCTCTGCTTGGAGTTGGCTTGCTCCCATGTTCTCTGCTATAAACTCTGGGTGTTCGGTTCAATTCTTTGTCCCGATCACCAAGAACCTGGTTACCTGTGCCCACCTGTGACACTACCACTTCACTTCTAACTACAAACAAGCAAACAAAAAAGAAGGGAGAAAATTGTTTGGCTGTATGCAAGTCTCTTGCCCATCCTTGGAACAATCATCCCCACCAGGGAAATAGGGTTTTGTTTGGCTGGGCCTGGACCACGATCTCAGCTCTGTACCAAGAGGGCTGGGTGCTGGGACTGCAATAGTGCCACCAGATCTACACATGGGGAGTGGAAGAGGAGGAGTTTCCCAAAAGCAATGAGGATCCAACAGACAAAAATCCTAGAATCTACACTAGATCTTCAATCACTGTTACTCTTTAATAGTCTTCTGGAGTTCTGGACAATGTAGTAAGACATGAAACAAAAATGCAATATACAAATATTAAGAAGGAAGAGGCAAAATATTACTTGTAGTTATAATTCCAGACAATACAAAGAAATCAAATGAGAAAAAACCTAATAGCAGTAACACATGAGTTTAATAATATTGCTACATACAGGTTTTTCAACAGACAATATCAGCTCTTTATATTGGTAATATAAATGAAAATATTGGAAGAAATCTCTTTCACAATAGCGATGAATGAACACTTTTTGTGATGTGGAACATAATCCCCCACTACTTACAGGGACTATGTACAGTAACTTCCAAAGAAGACAGTATGGAAAGAGGAGGAAACAGTAATTTTACAGAGGGGAAACCTGGCAAACACTGCCTCACCTGTATGATCACAGTTTATATCAACAGTGGTAAGTCATGCTGATAGTGTGGCCTGTGTTAATTTCCTAATGCTGCTTAACAAATTACCACAAACTTGATGGCTAAAAAAAAAAAACCTCAAGTTTATTCTTTCACAGTTCTGAAGGCCACAAGTCAGAAATCAAAGAGTTAGCCAGGTTAGTCCCTTCTGGAGGCTCACAGGGAGAATCTGCTCATCTTTTCTCCTAGCTTCTGGTGGTTGCTTGTGGTTCTTGGCATTCCCTGATTTGTGGCAGCATAGCTTCAATCTCTGCCTCCACCATCACCTGTTTGTCTGCTTCTCTATTTTCTTTTCTTTGAAGGACACCAGTCATTGGATCAGGGCTAACCTAATCCACATGACCTCATCTTAACTTCATCACATCTACAGAGACCCTAGTTCCACATAAGGTCACATTCTGAGGTTCTGTGTAGATGAATTTTGGAGGGACACTATTCAACCATACCCTTTGATATGATGTGATAAAAATAGCACTTTACCTTTATGGTCTTTCTCCCTTAAACCCATAACCCCAACTCTAGAAAACTTTAGAAAAATACCAGACGAATCCCGATTGAGGGACATTCTACAAAATTCCTGACCAGCACTCCTCAAAACTGTCAGCATCAACAAATTAAGGACATTCTGAAAAACTGTCACAGTTAAGAGAGTCTAAGGAGACATGGCCTGAAATGTAGTAAGGTGGTATCTTTGGTGAAATCCTGGAACAGAAAAAGGACTTAGGCAAGAATTAAGGAAATCTGAATAAAGTATGGACTTTAGTTAGTAATAATGTATCAGTATCAATTCAGCTCCTGAAAGTTATTGTGTAACTACAACCAGAGCACCTGCTCCAATCTCGGCAGCAAATAGCTAGAAAATTCCCTGGAAGAGATTTAACTCTCAATAGTAGGCAAAACCAACATGGAACTGGGGGTTTGGGGAACAGTTTTAAGTTTTTCACTTGCAGAGAGAGCTGAGAGCAACATTTACAGTTTTTGAGTGTTGTGTGGAGGTTACATTTAATAAGGAACAACATGCATATGAAAGTATTTGACCTGTCTCTATGTTCTGGTTTTCTCCAATTTTCATACCATTGGGATAAAGAAGTCAAAGCTAGATGCCATTGGGCCAAAACACAGCTGTTTTATGTTGTGATAGATCCTCAAAACTTTTTTTGTGGGTTTTTAATGTGAATAATTTTAATGTGAAATATGTGTGACATTTATTTATGAATTTTAGGAAAGACCTGAATTAGTTAAAAACACATGCTGCTCTTGTAGAGGATCAGTCTTTTCCAATTAATATATCAGGTTTTATTTATTTTTTTTTTTT
>JAPYXV010000093.1:14305-28709 GCA_028533065.1 Trachops cirrhosus | reverse complement strand
CTGGGACTATATCCTATGAATCCTGAAACACCAATCCAAAAGAACCTATGTACCCCAATGTTCACAGCAGCACAATTTACAATAGCTAAGTGCTGGAAACAACCTAGATGCCCATCAGTAAATGAATGGATCAAAAAACTATGGTACATTTACACAATGGAATTCTATGCAGCTGAAAGAAAGGAACTCATACCCTTTGCAACAGCATGGATGGAGTTGGAAAGCATTATGCTAAGCGAAATAAGCCAGGCAGTGAAAGACAAATACCATATGATCTCGCCTTTAACAGGAACCTAAACAACAAAACAAAGAAACAATATAACAAAAGACACTGAAATAGAGGACAGGTAGTCAGTGATCAGAGGGGAGAGGGGAGGGAATTTCAGGGGAGAAAGGAAGGATTTGCAGGAACAAATATAGAGGACACATGGACAAAACTAGGGGGGTTTGGAAAGGGGAGGGAGGAGGGGAGGGATGGGTGGGTGGGCTGGAATGGGAAAAAAGGATAGAAACTGTACTGAATAAACTAAAATAAAAAAAATTAAAAAAACAAAAAATTAAATACTGGGTAATCACATGTAAAAATTTAATATGAGACATACTGTGTTTAAACATAATTCACAATTAACTAAATGCCATTAAATTGCTCACTCTAAATTTACGTGAATTTCATCTCAATGGAAAAAAGTGACCCCACACAAACTAGCCAGCCATTCCTTCCTACCCATGTTCTTTGGGAGAGAGCAGCGAGCTGGCAGAGCCAAAAAAAATGTGAGGACACTAAGGCCCAGAGAGGATCAGTATCTTGCTCAAGGTCACACAGCCTCTACGTGAGAACAGCCCACATGCCCAGGTCTGTCTGACTGCCCAGCCCACAGTTTCCCAGCCACCACACTATATTCAGAGAACTAATGTTCTCTGGAACATTCTACCCTAGGGAGAGCCAAAGACCTTCCACTAGGCAGCTCTGATGGGGTATCAGCTTCTGTAAACAGCAATAAATAGCCTGGTAGAGCAGGCCACGCAGCTATGAGGGTGACCCTGGAACATTACCACAGAATGCTGGGAAGGCCTTGGTCATGTAACCCGGAATAGCTGTAGAGTTAATTTTTTATTTGTGATAAGTGTGCTGGGCTTGGTGACAGTTCTGTGAGTGCATTTCCTGTGACTTGTCCCGTGTTCAAACATTAACCTCCTCCCCAGGGAGGGCCAGGCAGTTTAACCATTAACCTTGTGCCCCCGAAAGAGAGTCCCACCACCCCTTCCCCGCCTTGGGTGTCAGGACAGATCCTTGTTGGGGATGGAGATCCTGTGGGCTGTGGGAATTGGTGGGCATTGGTAGCCCGGGACTTCAGGAGCTGCAGAGGCCAGCAGAGCCTCGGTTACAGGGCTGGGCCTGCATCTGGATGGCCTTGGCCTCAGCCCTGCTAGCAGCTTGATTCTTCTGTGGACATGATGGGCTTGCCCACCCCCAATGGCTCTGCCCCTTTGTCATTTCTCCTTTTCAGGCTTTGAGGGGATTTTCCCCTCATCCACCACATCCGTTCTAAACACCATGCTGGACCTTTGGTTCTGCTTACTGACCTCTCAGCAGAACAGGCCTGAAGGATTTCCCAGCAGGCCATCCTCGGATGTCCTCTGCCTGAGGGGCTTTTAAAACAGGT
This sequence comes from Trachops cirrhosus, assembly GCA_028533065.1. Classification (NCBI taxonomy): domain Eukaryota; kingdom Metazoa; phylum Chordata; class Mammalia; order Chiroptera; family Phyllostomidae; genus Trachops; species Trachops cirrhosus. The sequence goes on along the minus strand of JAPYXV010000093.1, from coordinate 27,045 downwards.
TTTCAAAGCAACAGACCCCTTTCCTAAATGAAAACTGCAGAAGGCCAACATGCAAAGCAGATCCAAGTGGCCTGAGCCATGTATGTGCGATGGGGCCCGCCTGGCCACCCTCTCACCCACTGCCCCAGCCTTGCCAAACAGTCTCAAATATTACAAATCCAGCATAGTCTTTTCCTCACATGGGGAGAGTGAAGTCCAGAAGAGAGGGTTGCAGTCAGGGCCTTATCCACATCTCCCCACAAAGTTAGAGCCAGAACCAGTGCAGGAGTCCCAGGAACTTTCCCAGCCCTGGATGCACAATTAGAACCATGTGGGAGCCTCAGGGAAAACAAATCACCAGACCTGTTCCAGCTCAGTCCACCTGGGCACCAATATGCTTACAATTTCCCTGAGAACTGTAAATGTGAGGCATCTATAGGGTAACTGGGCAAGTGGTTCTCAGGAGAGAAGCCTCCCAGGGGCCCAAATGGACCCCACCCATCCATGGCAGAGGTCAACTGGTCTGCACCAAGGAGCTGGGGCAGAGAGGCCATCAGAGACACCCTGCTTTCCCATATTCTCAACAGCCTCATGAGTTCATAAGATTATTATCTTCATTTTAAAATTGGCAAGTAGATTGCTTCTCAATCTTTTGGCTAAGACCAAGTGTTAAAATTGACAAGTTGAGGTGCAGAGGGGTGAAGTCTCTCACCCAAGGCAGCAGAGAGGAAGTAGCAGTGCTGAGATTTCAGCCCTTAAGCTCATTTCACCAGATTCAGACTGTCCATGACCTAGCAGCCCATACCACCTTCTCCTGGGCTTGCAGGAGAAAATCTTCCCTTGTACTGATGGAGCCCAACAGGAACATCAGGAAACCCAGAAGGTCAGGCAGGAGGCCTCAGCCAATGGGGTCACTTGAGGCCTGAGTGGGGTAGGCAGAGCTTTTCTAGGAGGACTTAAGAGAACAAGGGGCTCACCTTTCTGCCCCAGGTCAGGCTGGTGAGCATCCCTCCATGGGTGACATGGGCTGCACTGTTCACTTCAGTTATGTTTTGACAAGTCAGGCAAGCTGGGGACCAACCATATCTCTGTGGGAGCCTTGCACCCCCAAAGGCTCTGCTTCATCTCCCAATCTCTCCCTGGGACCAGTTCTCTTGTTTTCTTCTCCTTCCTGCTCCCAGTCAAGAATCTGCACTGATTCATTCACTCAGTGAGTCAGTCAACAAATACACACAGAGTACTCAGTCTTGCAGGCCCTGTTCCATGCAGTGGGGAAGAAGAGGAGAGTGACACAGTTCCTGTTCAGGTGGAGGTAGAGACAGGCCAGCAAGCACATCTCTATAACGCAGTGCAGAGGTGTCAGGAGGAGAGAAACCAAGGGTCCTGTAGGAGACAGGGTGGCCATTTAGACCAATGGAGCTATAGGCATTCAGGAAATCATTCCTGCTGGAGACTGAAAGGGAGAGTGCTTGGCAGAGTGAAGAAGAGAGAATGGTATAGCAGAGGGATCAGCATGTGCAAAGGCCCAGAAGCATGAGAGAAACTGACACAGTTGGGAAATCATAAGCAATTTGGTTGCACCAAGTGGAAATGTTTGGTCTGAAGGCCTGACCTTATCTGGAAGGCAAGGAGCTGGACTTCATGCTGGAAACACTGGAGAGCAAAGGGACATTTTATACACTTTCAGATGATAATTTTTAACATAAATGTCCCTTACCTCTCAGTGTGAACTAAGTTCACCATCATCTCTCCCAAATGCTTGGAATTCTAGGCCTTATCTCTCAGGACTGAATGAAAGCCCCACGCACTGTCATTGGAATTTTAAGCATTTATCCTGAGGATATACACATAGAGGGCAGCTGCCAGCTTTGCTGCACCCAAGGCTGGCCTTGTTGGTGCCTCGCTGTCTGCTGTTCCAGGGAATTGCTAGGGTTCCCAGGAGGGCCTGGGAAATCAGAAGGCTCTGGCTCAGTAGTGCCCCCAGTGAGCACCATAAGACCGTGGTCTGGTTGCTCACAGATAGCTTCCAGGAGTAGAGAGGAAGGAAAGGATCGAACTATGGGAAGAAGTCTCCTGTCCCTTTCCCTCAGGCAGCAGATGGGTGAATTGGCTAAAGCCCACTGCAACATCTAAACACCCTCACCTGATGCAACCACAGTCTCATTGCCTCGTGAACAGAAGAGTCCCTAGCCCTGACCTGCCCTGAAGTCTCGACTCCACACATCTAACCTGGTCTCCCTACCCCTTCCTCCCATGGTTGAGGTCAAACACTTGTGGGTCATACTGAAACCCATCCTTTCCCATCTCACCCCCAAGGCAATTCATCATAAACTAACCAATGTGAAAACTATGAAATGTTACTGAAAGAAATTAAAGACACAATAAATGGAAAGACACCCTGTGCTTATGGATTTGATGACTTAATACTGGCAGAGGTGTCAATACTACCCAAAGCAATAAACAGGGTTAGTAATCTATCAAAATCCCAATGATGAAAATATTTTACTCAATATTTATTTATTTAGTATTTATTTAACATTATTTGCAGAAACAGAAAACTTCATCCTACAATTTTAATGAAATTTCAAGGGACCTGGAATAGCCAAAACAATCTTGGGAAAAAAATAGCAAAATTGGGATCTTACTGATTTCCTTATTGACTTCCTGATTTCAAAACTTACTACAAAGCTACAGTAAGCAAAACAGTGTAGTACTGGCATAAAGGCAGATATGTAGACCAATGGAACAGAATAGAGAGCCCAGAAATAAACACTCATATATATGGCCAAGTGAATTTTGACAGGTTTGCCTAGGTTATTCAATGGGAAAGTATAGGCTTTCAACCAATATTGCTAGGAAAACTAGATATCCACATGCAAAAGAATGAAGTTGGACCCTTACCTCACACCATACACAAAAATTAACACAAAACACACCAAGGCCCTATCCAGGTTACTCAGTTTGTTAGAATATTGTCCAGTACATCAAAATGTTATAAGTTGGATTCTAGGTCAGGGCACATACCTAGGTTGCAGATTCAATCCCTGGTCAGGGTGTGTATGGAAGGCAACCAATTGATGTTTCTCTTTCACACTGATGTTTCTCTTTCTCTCTCTGTCCCTCCCTCCCTCCTTCCCTCCCTCCCTCCCTCCCTCCCTCCTTCCCTCCCTCTCTGCCTTTCTCTTTCTCTAAAATCAACAAACATATCCTCGGGTGAAGATTAAAAAAAAATTTTAAAAAATGGACCAAGAACCTAAATGTAAGAGCTAAAACCACAAAATTGTTAGAAGAAAACATAGGGGGAAATCTTAATAAGCTTGGATATGACACCATGAAAAGAATAGACAATGAAGGTAGAAACAAATACATTGGACTATATCAAACTTAAAAACTTCTGTGCATCAAAAGACACACTCAACATAGTGAAAAGGCAATCTACAGAATATGAGAAATTATTTGTAAATCATGCTCTTGATAAAGGGTGTATATCTGGAATATATAAAGAACTCTTACAACTCAACAAAAAACCTAAACAACCTTATTTAAAAATGGGCAAAAAGCTTGAATGCACATTTATTCAAAGAAGTCATGCAAATGGCCAACAGCACATAAAAAATGCTCAACATCAATTAAGAAAATTCACAACAATGCCTCAATGAGACACCACCACATCACACCCATTTGGATGACCACTATCAAAAAAAGAAAAAAGAGAGAGAGAGAGAGAGAAAATTACAGGTGTTGGTAAAGATCTGGAGAAATTAGAACATCTGTGCACTGTTGATGAGAATGTAAAATGGTGCAGCCACTATGGAAAACAGTATGGTAGTTCCTCAAAAAATTAAAAATAGAATTATGATATGATTCCAGCAATTCTACTTCTTGGTAAATACACCCAAAAATTGAAATCAGGGACATACAAGAGGCATTTCCACACCCATGTTCATAGCAGCATTATTCACAATAGTTATAAGGAAGAAGCAACTAAAGTGTCCTTCAAAGAATGAACGGACAAACAAAATGTGGAGTATTATTCAGCTTTAAAAAGGAAGGAAATTCTAGACTTCTGGTCTAGATGGAGGCATAGGTAGATAGACTTTGCCTATGTGCACAACCAAAAGGAAGACATCAGCAAATTTAAAAACAAAAAACAACCAGAACTTCCAGAAAATCAAACTGTATGGAAGTCTGATAACCAAGGAGTTAAAGAAGAAACATTCATCCAGACCAGTAGGAGGGGCAGAGATGGGCAGCTGGGGCAGAGAGGACTCCCAGTAAGGCAGTAGCTGGATGACCAGTGCAGGTGAGACGGTGGCTGGTGGTCCCATATTTGCATGCAGATAAACCAGGAGGAACAACTGGGGAGGAAGACAGACCACACAACCCAGGGTTCCAATGGGGGGAAATAAAGCCTCAAAACCTCTAACTGAAAAAACTTGTGGGGGTTGATACAGCAAGATAAAGTCCCAGCCTGATAGGAGAGTTCACTGAAGAGACCAACAGGGTCCTAGAAGGTACACAAACCCATCTACCTAAGAATTAGCACCAGAAGGGCCCAATTTGCTTGTGGGTAGAGGAGGAAGTAACTGAAAACCAACCAAGAGCTGAGAAGGTGGCATTGTTTCCTCTTGGACCCCTCCCCCACACACAGGGTCACAATGCAGCAATGTGGGTTGGCCCACCCTGGAGAATACCTAGGGCTCTGCCCCTTATTACATAACAGCTGCACTGAGACAAAAACATATGGCCCAAATGAAAGAACAGATTAAAGCTCCAGAACAAATGCAACTAAGAGATGAAGACATAGCCAACCTACCAGATGCACAGTTCAAAACACTGATAATCAGGATGCTCACAGAAATGTTTGAGTATGGCTGCAAAATAGGGGAAAAAATGAAGGCTATAAAAGTTGAAATAAAGAAAAATGTGCAGGGACTCAACAGTGAAGGGAAGGAAACCAGAATTCAAATCAACAGCTTGGAGCAGAAGGAAGAAATAAACATTCAACTAGAACAGAATGAAGAAACAAGAATTTTAAAAAATGAGGAGAGGCTTAGCAACCTCTGGGACAACCATAAACATTCCAACATCCAAATCATGAGTACCAGAAGGAGAAGAAGAAGAAGAGCAAGAAATGGAAAACTTATTTGAAAACATAATGAAAGAGAACTTTCCTAATCTGGCAAAGGAAACAGACTTCCAGGAAATCCAGGAAGTTCAGAGAGTCCCAAAGAAGTTGGACACAAGGAAGCACACACTGAAGCACATCATAATTAAATTACCCAAGATTAAAGAGAAGGAGAGAATCTTAAAAGCAGCAAGAGAAGAGACAGTTACCCACAAGGGAGTACCCACAAACTATCAGCTCATTTCTCAAAAGAAACCTTGCAGGCAAGAAGGGACTATTCAAAGTCATGAATGGCAAGGACCTACATCCAAGATTGCTCTACCCAGCAAAGCTTTCATTTAGAATGGAAAGGCAAATAAAGTGCTTCCCAGATAAGGTCAAGTTAAAGGAGTTCATCATCCCCAAGACCTTATTATATGAAATGTTAAAAAGACTTATCTGAGAAAAAGAAGATAAAAAATATGAACAGTACAATGAGAACAAACTCATGACCATCAACAACCAAACCTAAAAAAACAAAAACAAAAACGAACTAAGCAAATAACTAGAACAGGAAAAGATTCACAGAAATAGAGATCACAGGGAGGGTTATCAGCAGGGAAGGTGAGAGGGGAGAATGCGGGGAAAGGTACAAGGAATAAGAAGCCTAAATGGTAGGTACAAAATAGACAGGGGGAGGTTAAGAATAGTATGGGAAATGTAGAAGCCAAAGAACTTCTATGTATGACCCATGGACATGATATGGTAGGGGAATGATGGTGGGTGGAGAGTATAGGGTGGATGGGAATAAAGGGGAAAAATGGGACAACTGTAAAAGCATAATCAATAAAATATGTTTTTTTAAAAAGGAAGGAAATTCATCTACATGCTATAACATTAACAAACTTTGAGAACATTTTGATAAATGAAATAAGCCAATCACAAAAAGACAAATACTATATGATTCCAGTTACATGAAATACATAGGACAGTTCAATTCACAGAAACAGAAAGTAGAATGATGGTTTCTAGGGGATAACAGAAGGGGAAAACGGAGTTGTTGTTGAATGGGTGTAGGGTTCTAACTATGCAAGATAAAAAGAGTTTTGAAGGTTAATTGTGTAACAAAGTGAATGCACTTAGCACTACTGCACTGTACACTTAGAAATAAATAAGATTGTAAATTTTGTTATTCATTTTTGTTACACTAAATGACTGTGAGAAAACCAGATGGAATTTCCTTAGAAAACTAAAAGTGGAACTGCCTTTTGACCCAGCAATTCCACTGCTGGGATTATACCCTAAGAATCCCAAATCTCCAATTCAAAAGATTTAAGCACCGCTATGGTCATAGCAGCATTATTTACAATAGCCAAGTGCTGGAAACAGCCTAAGTGCCTATCAGTAAATGAGTGGATAAAAAACTGTGGTATGTTTACGCAATGAAATACTATGTAGAAGAAAGAAAGAAGGAACTCCTACCTTTTGCAACAGCGTGGATGAAACTGGAGAATTTTATGCTAAGTGAAATAAGCCAGTTGGTGAAAGACAAATACTGTATGATCTCATCTGTAAGAGGAATCTAATGAATAAAATAAACTAATGAGAAAATAGAACCAGAAGCATGGAAACATGGAACAAACTGAAAGCAACCAGAAGGGAGAGAGGAACGTGATAAAGGTGGAAAGCAGGGGAAGGGACTAGTCAAAGAACATGTATGAATGACCCATGGACATGGACAATGGTGTGGGGATTGACTGTGGGAGTGGGTGGTGGGCTGTGTGGAGGAAGGTAAAGGGGAAAAATTGGAACAACTGTAATATAATAATAATAATAATATTTTTTTTAAAAAACTGAACAATATCCCATTGGATGTACACACATTTTGTTTATCCATTCATCAACTAACAGATACTTGGGTTGTTTCCACCTCTCGGCTACTTTAGCTAGTGTTATTATGAACACACACGTACAAGTATTTATTTGAATACCCGTATGGATTTTTTTCTTAATGCAACCCTTCCTGGCCCTTAGATCTGGGAAAGCAAAGAAGATAAGCTAAGGGACTGAAACTAAAATTAACATTTAAGTATCAAATTAATATTTTAAGTCTTTATCAGTAATAAAAATTAATGTTTACATTAATAGTATTTAAAAACCTGTATTTAACATATGTTATCTCATGTATTATTATAATTCTAAAGTAGATAACCACTTTATAAACTAGAAAACTGAGGCTCAGAAGGTTAAATAATTTGTTGATAGTCACTCAGCCAGTGACCCAAGGTTTTTCTGGCTCCACCCTGCCATTCTAACTACCTCACTCATCAAACTAGCATTGGAGGTGAGTGAATAGATGAGAGGTACATTGTTTTGACAAGTAATTCTTACCAAACTCTTACCTTGGTGAAGTTATCATGCAGAGACGAATAGTACAAAAACCTTGGCTATGTGCACAAGCCCAGAGAAAGAAAGAGTGGGGGTGCTCTGGCTTTTTAGGTGTGTGTAGACTGATCCCCAGAATCACTCTAGACCCTTCCCTCCAGCTGATTATCTGAATTAATACAGCTGTTCTAGCCCCCTACATTCTCACCCTGGTCTGAAGGACAAGCTTCCCCTGACACAGTAGGACTGGACATGATCCATGTCACAACTGGACAAAGGTGGGCTACGTACCAGGGACTGGCTGCACCATGGCTAGGTCTCCTGTCCTCTCTTTGGAGAGTTCCTGCAGGCATTGGTCTCGTTCATCCCTCAGCACTCGTAGCACATCACATAGTCGAGGGAGGGCTCCAACCTGCAAATACAAAACCAAGAATGCTTATCATTGCAACTAAGTTGATTCTACCACATAAGGACTTACTGTGAGCAGAATGGGGTTACACAATGGGGATTCAAATTCAGGAAGGCAAAGCACCTGCTCACAACTCCTAGTCCATAGTGAGGTACAGACAGTCATTTTTAGGAGGGAGTACAAAACAACAATCTGCAGCTTGTCCACTGCAAATCTTGCCCTTAAAGTTTACCAAGGCTTCCAAATCCAACAAGCCATTTGCTTTCTGGGCACCTCACTATTAGTCTGTAGGACTTAATATATTCCACTCCAGTTGTGTTTGTTTCTCATGTTTCAAAAGCTTATTGGTCTACATCAAACCAATAGTGGCTGCAGGGAGGAATTGAAAAGGAGAGCTGAGGAAAGACTAGCACACAGTCCTGGCTGCCCAGCTCGTCCTAAAGTAGATTTCTGAAGCATGACTTCATTCTTTCATTTGTACCTGAGACTTAAAAAAAAAATGTGAATGCATGAACAACTGAACAGAGCACTAAATTGAACTCCTACTTTATTTTCTACCAAGTATGGAATTACAATATTACAAATTCCTTTCACATACATTGACTTATTCAACTTTGAAAATAACCCTATAAAACTTTCAACAAAGTGGAAATAGAAGGAGCATACTGCAACTTAATAAAGGCCACATATGACAAACTCACAGCTAATGTCATACTCAATGGTGAAGAGCTAAAAGTGTTTCCCTTAAGATCAGGAGCAAGACAAGGATATCCTCTTTCACCACTTTTATTCAACATAGTACTGGAAGTCCTAGCCACAGCAATAAGACAAGAAAAAGAAATAAAAAACATCTAATTTGGAAAGGAAGAAGTAAAATTGTCATTATTTGCAGATGACATGATACTATATAGAAAGAACCCTAAAGATTCCACCAAAAAACTATTAAAACTGATAATGAATTAAGTAAAGTAGCAGCATATAAAATCAATATTCAGAAATTGGCTGCATTTTTATATACCAATAACAAACTATCAGAAAGAGAAATTAAGAAAACAATCCTATTTACAATTTCATCAAAAAAAAAAAATAAAATACCTAGGAATAAATTTCACCAAGAAGGTAAAAGACCTGTATGCAAAAAAATTATAACAATTGAGCAGAAATTGAAAAAGTTACAAATAAATGAAAACAAACAAGCAAGCAAAATATAACCAGAGACATTGAAATTAAGAACAAACTGACAGTAACCAGAAGGGAGAGGGGAGAGAGATAATGGGGAAAAGAAAGGAAAGGGTCAACAAGGAACGTGGATAAAAGACCCATGGACAAAGCCAAAGGGGTAGGATGAGGGTGGGAGGTAGGGGTGGGTGGGATGGGGGAAAGTGGTGGTGGGAAAATGGAGACAACTGTATTCAAACATTACTAAAAAATGATAAAAAAAGAAAGAAAGAATACCTATACCATGCTCATGGGTAGGAAGAGTAACATTGGTAAAAATGTCTATACTATCCAAAGCAATTGTTACATTTGATGCAATCCCTATCAAAATACCAGTGGTATGTTTTCAGAACCAGAACAAGTATATGGAACCACTAAAAGACCCCAAATAGCCACAGCAATCTTGAGAAAGAAGAACAAAGTTGGAGGTACCACACTACCTGATATCAAACTATATTACAAGACTATAGTCATCAAAACAACATGGTATTGGCATGAAAACAGACACATAGATCAAGGGAACAGAACAGAGAGTCCAGAAATAAGACCACGCCTATATGGTCAATTAATATTTGACAAAGGAAGCAAAAACATACAACAGGGTAAATATAGGCTATTCATTTAATGGCATTGGGAAAATTAGATACATGCAAAAAACAAAACTAGATCACCTTCTTACACCATATACAAGAATAAAATCAAAATGGATTGAAGACTTAACTACAACACTCAAAACCATAAAACTCTTTTTTTTTTAAAGATTTTATTTATTTATCTTCAGAGGGGAAGGGAAGGAGAGAGGGAGAGAAATATCAATGTATGGTTGCTTCCTGTGCATTCCCTGCTGGGAACTGGCCTGCAACCCAGGCATGTGCCCTGACTGGGAATCGAACCGTGATCTCTTGGTTCACAAGCCCGCGCTTAATCCACTAAGCTACACCAGCCAGGGCAAAACCATAAAACTCTTAGAAGAAAACATAGGCAGTAAAACCTCAGACACTGCTTTTAGCAATATTTTCTTATATATCTCCTTGGCCAAGACAAACAAAAGAAAACATAAACAAATGGGACTACATTAGACTAAAAAGTTTTTGCACAGCAAAGGAAACCATCAACAAAATTCAAACAACCTACTAATTGGGGGAAGATATACACTAATGATACACCTGATACGGGGTTATTATCCAAAATTTATAAAGACCTTCTTAACACATATACTTCTTAACAAAACCCCCCAAATAATTCAATTAAAAGAGGACCTGAATAGACATTTCTCTAAAGAGAGACATACAGATGACCAATAGACATATGAAAAGATGGCACTAATCATCAGATAAATGCACAACAAGAATTAAAACCTCACACCTGTCAGAATGGCTATCATCAACAAATTAACAAACAAGTGTTGCCAGGATGTGGAGTAAGGGGAATCCTTGTGCATTGTTGGTGGGATTGCAAATTGGTGCAACCACTATGGAAAACAATATAGAGATTCCTCAAAAAACTAAAAATAGAACTATCTTATGACCCAGCAATTCCACTTCTGGATATTTATCTGAAGAAATCCAAAACACTAATTCAAAAATATATATAAAGCATATTTACAATAACCAAGACACGAAAGCAACCCAAGTGCACATCAGTAGACAATTGGATAAAGTGGTACATATATACAATGAAATATTACTCAGCCAAAAAAAGGAATGAAATCTTACTATTGCAACAACGTGGACCTAGAGGGTATTTTGCTGAATGAAATAAGTCATACAGAGAAAGACAAATATATGATTTCACTTATATGTAAAAACTAAAGAACAAAATAAATGAACAAGCAAAACAGAAACAGACTCATAGATACTGAGAACAAACTATTTCCAGATGGGAGGGAAATTGCAGGCTGGGTAAAAAAGGTGAAGTGATTAAGAAGTACAAATTGGTAGTTACAAAATATTCATGGGGATGTACAGTACAGCATAAGGAATATAATTAATGCTACTGTAATAACTGTGTACAGTGCCATGTAGGTACTAAACTTATGGGGGAATCCCTCTGTAAATTATATAAATGTTTGACCACTATGCTATACACTTGAAACTAATATAAAATAATATTGGATGTCAACTGTAAGTAAAAATTAAAAATAAAATAAAAAATAACCCATAAAGAGAAATAGAAAGGGCAAGGCCCATGATGGTTAGGGGATATGACCAAGGTTGTCCACCCAGGGACCTCAATTTCAATAACCAACCTTCCAACAGGTAAAAGACTAGGGTTTATATCCTCTTGACAACCAAAAAGTTTCATACTATATGATTACATTTATATAACATTCTTGAAATGACATAATTATAGAAGTGGGGAACATATTAGTTGCTGTCAGAAATTAAGGAAGGGGTATGACTATAACAGAGCACCATGAGGATCCTTGGGTAAGAGAAATGTTCTGTACCTTGATTGTATCAACGTCAATATCATGGATGATCAATCAAAACCTTGCTCACTTGCAAACACTAAAAGAAAAATAACATTTGTTGTTGTTACCACTGATATTATTTTGGTTGTTATGCAGCATAGCTGACTGACCCAGGATGGGGAATAGATCTTAGGACAGCATCAACGTGAATAGATAGGAAGTGAAGTTTCCCAAAACTGGGTGGCAATTTGCACTATTGGAGAGTGGACAAAGAGGATATTCCACAGAGAAGTCTTGAGAGCAATGGAGCAAGATCAGAAATGAGGGAACACCTATAATGAGAACCACCTCTCCAAGGAAAAATTCAATTTCCTTGCTGTTTTTCCCCTGGGACTATAGCAAAATGATAATCAGAGGACAGTTTAACTTTTTCTTCTCATCCTGCACTTCTTTTTTTTTAAGTTGTAGTAAAATATATATAACATAAAATTTACCATTTTTACCATGTTTAAATATACAATTCAGTGGCATTGAATACATTTACAATGTTGTACAACCATCATCACTATCCATCTCCCGAATTTTTCAAAATCCCAGCAGAAACTCTGTCTCCATTAACCACTAATCCCCATTGCCCTTTCCCCGTCCCCCTGGCAACCTCTCTACTTTCTGACTTTATGAATTTGCCTCTTCTAAGTAGTTCGTGTAAGTAGAATCATACAGTATTTGTTCCTTTGGGTCTGGCTTATTTCACACTCATGCTGCAGCATCTATAAGAATTTCATTCATATGTAAGGCTGAATAATATTCCATTGCATGTATATATCACTTTTTCTTCACCTATTCATCTGGTTATGGACACTTGGGTTTCTTCCACCTGTTGGCTATTATGAATAATATTGTTATGAATATGGGAGTACAAATATCTCTTTGAGTGCCTGTTTCCAATTCTTTTAGGTATATAACCAGAAATGAAATTGCTGGATCATTAGGCAATACTATGTTTACTTATTTTTCCTATCTTTACTTTTTAAACGAACCATTGAACTGTTGCCCACAGCAGCTACATCATTTTACATTTTCTTTTTTTTAAATTTTTTTATTTTAGTTTATTCAGTACAGTTTCTATCCTTTATTCCCATTCCAGCCCACCCACCCATCCCTCCCCTCCTCCCTCCCCTTTCCAAACCCCCCTAGTTTTGTCCATGTGTCCTCTATATTTGTTCCTG
>JAPYXV010000093.1:0-14205 GCA_028533065.1 Trachops cirrhosus | reverse complement strand
AAAGTAAAGATAGGAAAAATAAGTAAACATAGTATTGCCTAATGATCCAGCAATTTCATTTCTGGTTATATACCTAAAAGAATTGGAAACAGGCACTCAAAGAGATATTTGTACTCCCATATTCATAACAATATTATTCATAATAGCCAACAGGTGGAAGAAACCCAAGTGTCCATAACCAGATGAATAGGTGAAGAAAAAGTGATATATACATGCAATGGAATATTATTCAGCCTTACATATGAATGAAATTCTTATAGATGCTGCAGCATGAGTGTGAAATAAGCCAGACCCAAAGGAACAAATACTGTATGATTCTACTTACACGAACTACTTAGAAGAGGCAAATTCATAAAGTCAGAAAGTAGAGAGGTTGCCAGGGGGACGGGGAAAGGGCAATGGGGATTAGTGGTTAATGGAGACAGAGTTTCTGCTGGGATTTTGAAAAATTCGGGAGATGGATAGTGATGATGGTTGTACAACATTGTAAATGTATTCAATGCCACTGAATTGTATATTTAAACATGGTAAAAATGGTAAATTTTATGTTATATATATTTTACTACAACTTAAAAAAAAAGAAGTGCAGGATGAGAAGAAAAAGTTAAACTGTCCTCTGATTATCATTTTGCTATAGTCCCAGGGGAAAAACAGCAAGGAAATTGAATTTTTCCTTGGAGAGGTGGTTCTCATTATAGGTGTTCCCTCATTTCTGATCTTGCTCCATTGCTCTCAAGACTTCTCTGTGGAATATCCTCTTTGTCCACTCTCCAATAGTGCAAATTGCCACCCAGTTTTGGGAAACTTCACTTCCTATCTATTCACGTTGATGCTGTCCTAAGATCTATTCCCCATCCTGGGTCAGTCAGCTATGCTGCATAACAACCAAAATAATATCAGTGGTAACAACAACAAATGTTATTTTTCTTTTAGTGTTTGCAAGTGAGCAAGGTTTTGATTGATCATCCATGATATTGACGTTGATACAATCAAGGTACAGAACATTTCTCTTACCCAAGGATCCTCATGGTGCTCTGTTATAGTCATACCCCTTCCTTAATTTCTGACAGCAACTAATATGTTCCCCACTTCTATAATTATGTCATTTCAAGAATGTTATATAAATGTAATCATATAGTATGAAACTTTTTGGTTGTCAAGAGGATATAAACCCTAGTCTTTTACCTGTTGGAAGGTTGGTTATTGAAATTGAGGTCCCTGGGTGGACAACCTTGGTCATATCCCCTAACCATCATGGGCCTTGCCCTTTCTATTTCTCTTTATGGGTTATTTTTTATTTTATTTTTAATTTTTACTTACAGTTGACATCCAATATTATTTTATATTAGTTTCAAGTGTATAGCATAGTGGTCAAACATTTATATAATTTACAGAGGGATTCCCCCATAAGTTTAGTACCTACATGGCACTGTACACAGTTATTACAGTAGCATTAATTATATTCCTTATGCTGTACTGTACATCCCCATGAATATTTTGTAACTACCAATTTGTACTTCTTAATCACTTCACCTTTTTTACCCAGCCTGCAATTTCCCTCCCATCTGGAAATAGTTTGTTCTCAGTATCTATGAGTCTGTTTCTGTTTTGCTTGTTCATTTATTTTGTTCTTTAGTTTTTACATATAAGTGAAATCATATATTTGTCTTTCTCTGTATGACTTATTTCATTCAGCAAAATACCCTCTAGGTCCACGTTGTTGCAATAGTAAGATTTCATTCCTTTTTTTGGCTGAGTAATATTTCATTGTATATATGTACCACTTTATCCAATTGTCTACTGATGTGCACTTGGGTTGCTTTCGTGTCTTGGTTATTGTAAATATGCTTTATATATATTTTTGAATTAGTGTTTTGGATTTCTTCAGATAAATATCCAGAAGTGGAATTGCTGGGTCATAAGATAGTTCTATTTTTAGTTTTTTGAGGAATCTCTATATTGTTTTCCATAGTGGTTGCACCAATTTGCAATCCCACCAACAATGCACAAGGATTCCCCTTACTCCACATCCTGGCAACACTTGTTTGTTAATTTGTTGATGATAGCCATTCTGACAGGTGTGAGGTTTTAATTCTTGTTGTGCATTTATCTGATGATTAGTGCCATCTTTTCATATGTCTATTGGTCATCTGTATGTCTCTCTTTAGAGAAATGTCTATTCAGGTCCTCTTTTAATTGAATTATTTGGGGGGTTTTGTTAAGAAGTATATGTGTTAAGAAGGTCTTTATAAATTTTGGATAATAACCCCGTATCAGGTGTATCATTAGTGTATATCTTCCCCCAATTAGTAGGTTGTTTGAATTTTGTTGATGGTTTCCTTTGCTGTGCAAAAACTTTTTAGTCTAATGTAGTCCCATTTGTTTATGTTTTCTTTTGTTTGTCTTGGCCAAGGAGATATATAAGAAAATATTGCTAAAAGCAGTGTCTGAGGTTTTACTGCCTATGTTTTCTTCTAAGAGTTTTATGGTTTTGCCCTGGCTGGTGTAGCTTAGTGGATTAAGCGCGGGCTTGTGAACCAAGAGATCACGGTTCGATTCCCAGTCAGGGCACATGCCTGGGTTGCAGGCCAGTTCCCAGCAGGGAATGCACAGGAAGCAACCATACATTGATATTTCTCTCCCTCTCTCCTTCCCTTCCCCTCTGAAGATAAATAAATAAAATCTTTAAAAAAAAAAGAGTTTTATGGTTTTGAGTGTTGTAGTTAAGTCTTCAATCCATTTTGATTTTATTCTTGTATATGGTGTAAGAAGGTGATCTAGTTTTGTTTTTTGCATGTATCTAATTTTCCCAATGCCATTAAATGAATAGCCTATATTTACCCTGTTGTATGTTTTTGCTTCCTTTGTCAAATATTAATTGACCATATAGGCGTGGTCTTATTTCTGGACTCTCTGTTCTGTTCCCTTGATCTATGTGTCTGTTTTCATGCCAATACCATGTTGTTTTGATGACTATAGTCTTGTAATATAGTTTGATATCAGGTAGTGTGGTACCTCCAACTTTGTTCTTCTTTCTCAAGATTGCTGTGGCTATTTGGGGTCTTTTAGTGGTTCCATATACTTGTTCTGGTTCTGAAAACATACCACTGGTATTTTGATAGGGATTGCATCAAATGTAACAATTGCTTTGGATAGTATAGACATTTTTACCAATGTTACTCTTCCTACCCATGAGCATGGTATAGGTATTCTTTCTTTCTTTTTTTATCATTTTTTAGTAATGTTTGAATACAGTTGTCTCCATTTTCCCACCACCACTTTCCCCCATCCCACCCACCCCTACCTCCCACCCTCATCCTACCCCTTTGGCTTTGTCCATGGGTCTTTTATCCACGTTCCTTGTTGACCCTTTCCTTTCTTTTCCCCATTATCTCTCTCCCCTCTCCCTTCTGGTTACTGTCAGTTTGTTCTTAATTTCAATGTCTCTGGTTATATTTTGCTTGCTTGTTTGTTTTCATTTATTTGTAACTTTTTCAATTTCTGCTCAATTGTTATAATTTTTTTGCATACAGGTCTTTTACCTTCTTGGTGAAATTTATTCCTAGGTATTTTATTTTTTTTTTTTGATGAAATTGTAAATAGGATTGTTTTCTTAATTTCTCTTTCTGATAGTTTGTTATTGGTATATAAAAATGCAGCCAATTTCTGAATATTGATTTTATATGCTGCTACTTTACTTAATTCATTATCAGTTTTAATAGTTTTTTGGTGGAATCTTTAGGGTTCTTTCTATATAGTATCATGTCATCTGCAAATAATGACAATTTTACTTCTTCCTTTCCAAATTAGATGTTTTTTATTTCTTTTTCTTGTCTTATTGCTGTGGCTAGGACTTCCAGTACTATGTTGAATAAAAGTGGTGAAAGAGGATATCCTTGTCTTGCTCCTGATCTTAAGGGAAACACTTTTAGCTCTTCACCATTGAGTATGACATTAGCTGTGAGTTTGTCATATGTGGCCTTTATTAAGTTGCAGTATGCTCCTTCTATTTCCACTTTGTTGAAAGTTTTATAGGGTTATTTTCAAAGTTGAATAAGTCAATGTATGTGAAAGGAATTTGTAATATTGTAATTCCATACTTGGTAGAAAATAAAGTAGGAGTTCAATTTAGTGCTCTGTTCAGTTGTTCATGCATTCACATTTTTTTTTTAAGTCTCAGGTACAAATGAAAGAATGAAGTCATGCTTCAGAAATCTACTTTAGGACGAGCTGGGCAGCCAGGACTGTGTGCTAGTCTTTCCTCAGCTCTCCTTTTCAATTCCTCCCTGCAGCCACTATTGGTTTGATGTAGACCAATAAGCTTTTGAAACATGAGAAACAAACACAACTGGAGTGGAATATATTAAGTCCTACAGACTAATAGTGAGGTGCCCAGAAAGCAAATGGCTTGTTGGATTTGGAAGCCTTGGTAAACTTTAAGGGCAAGATTTGCAGTGGACAAGCTGCAGATTGTTGTTTTGTACTCCCTCCTAAAAATGACTGTCTGTACCTCACTATGGACTAGGAGTTGTGAGCAGGTGCTTTGCCTTCCTGAATTTGAATCCCCATTGTGTAACCCCATTCTGCTCACAGTAAGTCCTTATGTGGTAGAATCAACTTAGTTGCAATGATAAGCATTCTTGGTTTTGTATTTGCAGGTTGGAGCCCTCCCTCGACTATGTGATGTGCTACGAGTGCTGAGGGATGAACGAGACCAATGCCTGCAGGAACTCTCCAAAGAGAGGACAGGAGACCTAGCCATGGTGCAGCCAGTCCCTGGTACGTAGCCCACCTTTGTCCAGTTGTGACATGGATCATGTCCAGTCCTACTGTGTCAGGGGAAGCTTGTCCTTCAGACCAGGGTGAGAATGTAGGGGGCTAGAACAGCTGTATTAATTCAGATAATCAGCTGGAGGGAAGGGTCTAGAGTGATTCTGGGGATCAGTCTACACACACCTAAAAAGCCAGAGCACCCCCACTCTTTCTTTCTCTGGGCTTGTGCACATAGCCAAGGTTTTTGTACTATTCGTCTCTGCATGATAACTTCACCAAGGTAAGAGTTTGGTAAGAATTACTTGTCAAAACAATGTACCTCTCATCTATTCACTCACCTCCAATGCTAGTTTGATGAGTGAGGTAGTTAGAATGGCAGGGTGGAGCCAGAAAAACCTTGGGTCACTGGCTGAGTGACTATCAACAAATTATTTAACCTTCTGAGCCTCAGTTTTCTAGTTTATAAAGTGGTTATCTACTTTAGAATTATAATAATACATGAGATAACATATGTTAAATACAGGTTTTTAAATACTATTAATGTAAACATTAATTTTTATTACTGATAAAGACTTAAAATATTAATTTGATACTTAAATGTTAATTTTAGTTTCAGTCCCTTAGCTTATCTTCTTTGCTTTCCCAGATCTAAGGGCCAGGAAGGGTTGCATTAAGAAAAAAATCCATACGGGTATTCAAATAAATACTTGTACGTGTGTGTTCATAATAACACTAGCTAAAGTAGCCGAGAGGTGGAAACAACCCAAGTATCTGTTAGTTGATGAATGGATAAACAAAATGTGTGTACATCCAATGGGATATTGTTCAGTTTTTTAAAAAAAATATTATTATTATTATTATATTACAGTTGTTCCAATTTTTCCCCTTTACCTTCCTCCACACAGCCCACCACCCACTCCCACAGTCAATCCCCACACCATTGTCCATGTCCATGGGTCATTCATACATGTTCTTTGACTAGTCCCTTCCCCTGCTTTCCACCTTTATCACGTTCCTCTCTCCCTTCTGGTTGCTTTCAGTTTGTTCCATGTTTCCATGCTTCTGGTTCTATTTTCTCATTAGTTTATTTTATTCATTAGATTCCTCTTACAGATGAGATCATACAGTATTTGTCTTTCACCAACTGGCTTATTTCACTTAGCATAAAATTCTCCAGTTTCATCCACGCTGTTGCAAAAGGTAGGAGTTCCTTCTTTCTTTCTTCTACATAGTATTTCATTGCGTAAACATACCACAGTTTTTTATCCACTCATTTACTGATAGGCACTTAGGCTGTTTCCAGCACTTGGCTATTGTAAATAATGCTGCTATGACCATAGCGGTGCTTAAATCTTTTGAATTGGAGATTTGGGATTCTTAGGGTATAATCCCAGCAGTGGAATTGCTGGGTCAAAAGGCAGTTCCACTTTTAGTTTTCTAAGGAAATTCCATCTGGTTTTCTCACAGTCATTTAGTGTAACAAAAATGAATAACAAAATTTACAATCTTATTTATTTCTAAGTGTACAGTGCAGTAGTGCTAAGTGCATTCACTTTGTTACACAATTAACCTTCAAAACTCTTTTTATCTTGCATAGTTAGAACCCTACACCCATTCAACAACAACTCCGTTTTCCCCTTCTGTTATCCCCTAGAAACCATCATTCTACTTTCTGTTTCTGTGAATTGAACTGTCCTATGTATTTCATGTAACTGGAATCATATAGTATTTGTCTTTTTGTGATTGGCTTATTTCATTTATCAAAATGTTCTCAAAGTTTGTTAATGTTATAGCATGTAGATGAATTTCCTTCCTTTTTAAAAAAACATATTTTATTGATTATGCTTTTACAGTTGTCCCATTTTTCCCCTTTATTCCCATCCACCCTATACTCTCCACCCACCATCATTCCCCTACCATATCATGTCCATGGGTCATACATAGAAGTTCTTTGGCTTCTACATTTCCCATACTATTCTTAACCTCCCCCTGTCTATTTTGTACCTACCATTTAGGCTTCTTATTCCTTGTACCTTTCCCCGCATTCTCCCCTCTCACCTTCCCTGCTGATAACCCTCCCTGTGATCTCTATTTCTGTGAATCTTTTCCTGTTCTAGTTATTTGCTTAGTTCGTTTTTGTTTTTGTTTTTTTAGGTTTGGTTGTTGATGGTCATGAGTTTGTTCTCATTGTACTGTTCATATTTTTTATCTTCTTTTTCTCAGATAAGTCTTTTTAACATTTCATATAATAAGGTCTTGGGGATGATGAACTCCTTTAACTTGACCTTATCTGGGAAGCACTTTATTTGCCTTTCCATTCTAAATGAAAGCTTTGCTGGGTAGAGCAATCTTGGATGTAGGTCCTTGCCATTCATGACTTTGAATAGTCCCTTCTTGCCTGCAAGGTTTCTTTTGAGAAATGAGCTGATAGTTTGTGGGTACTCCCTTGTGGGTAACTGTCTCTTCTCTTGCTGCTTTTAAGATTCTCTCCTTCTCTTTAATCTTGGGTAATTTAATTATGATGTGCTTCAGTGTGTGCTTCCTTGTGTCCAACTTCTTTGGGACTCTCTGAACTTCCTGGATTTCCTGGAAGTCTGTTTCCTTTGCCAGATTAGGAAAGTTCTCTTTCATTATGTTTTCAAATAAGTTTTCCATTTCTTGCTCTTCTTCTTCTTCTCCTTCTGGTACTCATGATTTGGATGTTGGAATGTTTATGGTTGTCCCAGAGGTTGCTAAGCCTCTCCTCATTTTTTAAAATTCTTGTTTCTTCATTCTGTTCTAGTTGAATGTTTATTTCTTCCTTCTGCTCCAAGCTGTTGATTTGAATTCTGGTTTCCTTCCCTTCACTGTTGAGTCCCTGCACATTTTTCTTTATTTCAACTTTTATAGCCTTCATTTTTTCCCCTATTTTGCAGCCATACTCAAACATTTCTGTGAGCATCCTGATTATCAGTGTTTTGAACTGTGCATCTGGTAGGTTGGCTATGTCTTCATCTCTTAGTTGCATTTGTTCTGGAGCTTTAATCTGTTCTTTCATTTGGGCCATATGTTTTTGTCTCAGTGCAGCTGTTATGTAATAAGGGGCAGAGCCCTAGGTATTCTCCAGGGTGGGCCAACCCACATTGCTGCATTGTGACCCTGTGTGTGGGGGAGGGGTCCAAGAGGAAACAATGCCACCTTCTCAGCTCTTGGTTGGTTTTCAGTTACTTCCTCCTCTACCCACAAGCAAATTGGGCCCTTCTGGTGCTAATTCTTAGGTAGATGGGTTTGTGTACCTTCTAGGACCCTGTTGGTCTCTTCAGTGAACTCTCCTATCAGGCTGGGACTTTATCTTGCTGTATCAACCCCCACAAGTTTTTTCAGTTAGAGGTTTTGAGGCTTTATTTCCCCCCATTGGAACCCTGGGTTGTGTGGTCTGTCTTCCTCCCCAGTTGTTCCTCCTGGTTTATCTGCATGCAAATATGGGACCACCAGCCACCGTCTCACCTGCACTGGTCATCCAGCTACTGCCTTACTGGGAGTCCTCTCTGCCCCAGCTGCCCATCTCTGCCCCTCCTACTGGTCTGGATGAATGTTTCTTCTTTAACTCCTTGGTTATCAGACTTCCATACAGTTTGATTTTCTGGAAGTTCTGGTTGTTTTTTGTTTTTAAATTTGCTGATGTCTTCCTTTTGGTTGTGCACATAGGCAAAGTCTATCTACCTATGCCTCCATCTAGACCAGAAGTCTAGAATTTCCTTCCTTTTTAAAGCTGAATAATACTCCACATTTTGTTTGTCCGTTCATTCTTTGAAGGACACTTTAGTTGCTTCTTCCTTATAACTATTGTGAATAATGCTGCTATGAACATGGGTGTGGAAATGCCTCTTGTATGTCCCTGATTTCAATTTTTGGGTGTATTTACCAAGAAGTAGAATTGCTGGAATCATATCATAATTCTATTTTTAATTTTTTGAGGAACTACCATACTGTTTTCCATAGTGGCTGCACCATTTTACATTCTCATCAACAGTGCACAGATGTTCTAATTTCTCCAGATCTTTACCAACACCTGTAATTTTCTCTCTCTCTCTCTCTCTTTTTTCTTTTTTTGATAGTGGTCATCCAAATGGGTGTGATGTGGTGGTGTCTCATTGAGGCATTGTTGTGAATTTTCTTAATTGATGTTGAGCATTTTTTATGTGCTGTTGGCCATTTGCATGACTTCTTTGAATAAATGTGCATTCAAGCTTTTTGCCCATTTTTAAATAAGGTTGTTTAGGTTTTTTGTTGAGTTGTAAGAGTTCTTTATATATTCCAGATATACACCCTTTATCAAGAGCATGATTTACAAATAATTTCTCATATTCTGTAGATTGCCTTTTCACTATGTTGAGTGTGTCTTTTGATGCACAGAAGTTTTTAAGTTTGATATAGTCCAATGTATTTGTTTCTACCTTCATTGTCTATTCTTTTCATGGTGTCATATCCAAGCTTATTAAGATTTCCCCCTATGTTTTCTTCTAACAATTTTGTGGTTTTAGCTCTTACATTTAGGTTCTTGGTCCATTTTTTAAAATTTTTTTTTAATCTTCACCCGAGGATATGTTTGTTGATTTTAGAGAAAGAGAAAGGCAGAGAGGGAGGGAAGGAGGGAGGGAGGGAGGGAGGGAGGGAAGGAGGGAGGGAGGGACAGAGAGAGAAAGAGAAACATCAGTGTGAAAGAGAAACATCAATTGGTTGCCTTCCATACACACCCTGACCAGGGATTGAATCTGCAACCTAGGTATGTGCCCTGACCTAGAATCCAACTTATAACATTTTGATGTACTGGACAATATTCTAACAAACTGAGTAACCTGGATAGGGCCTTGGTGTGTTTTGTGTTAATTTTTGTGTATGGTGTGAGGTAAGGGTCCAACTTCATTCTTTTGCATGTGGATATCTAGTTTTCCTAGCAATATTGGTTGAAAGCCTATACTTTCCCATTGAATAACCTAGGCAAACCTGTCAAAATTCACTTGGCCATATATATGAGTGTTTATTTCTGGGCTCTCTATTCTGTTCCATTGGTCTACATATCTGCCTTTATGCCAGTACTACACTGTTTTGCTTACTGTAGCTTTGTAGTAAGTTTTGAAATCAGGAAGTCAATAAGGAAATCAGTAAGATCCCAATTTTGCTATTTTTTTCCCAAGATTGTTTTGGCTATTCCAGGTCCCTTGAAATTTCATTAAAATTGTAGGATGAAGTTTTCTGTTTCTGCAAATAATGTTAAATAAATACTAAATAAATAAATATTGAGTAAAATATTTTCATCATTGGGATTTTGATAGATTACTAACCCTGTTTATTGCTTTGGGTAGTATTGACACCTCTGCCAGTATTAAGTCATCAAATCCATAAGCACAGGGTGTCTTTCCATTTATTGTGTCTTTAATTTCTTTCAGTAACATTTCATAGTTTTCACATTGGTTAGTTTATGATGAATTGCCTTGGGGGTGAGATGGGAAAGGATGGGTTTCAGTATGACCCACAAGTGTTTGACCTCAACCATGGGAGGAAGGGGTAGGGAGACCAGGTTAGATGTGTGGAGTCGAGACTTCAGGGCAGGTCAGGGCTAGGGACTCTTCTGTTCACGAGGCAATGAGACTGTGGTTGCATCAGGTGAGGGTGTTTAGATGTTGCAGTGGGCTTTAGCCAATTCACCCATCTGCTGCCTGAGGGAAAGGGACAGGAGACTTCTTCCCATAGTTCGATCCTTTCCTTCCTCTCTACTCCTGGAAGCTATCTGTGAGCAACCAGACCACGGTCTTATGGTGCTCACTGGGGGCACTACTGAGCCAGAGCCTTCTGATTTCCCAGGCCCTCCTGGGAACCCTAGCAATTCCCTGGAACAGCAGACAGCGAGGCACCAACAAGGCCAGCCTTGGGTGCAGCAAAGCTGGCAGCTGCCCTCTATGTGTATATCCTCAGGATAAATGCTTAAAATTCCAATGACAGTGCGTGGGGCTTTCATTCAGTCCTGAGAGATAAGGCCTAGAATTCCAAGCATTTGGGAGAGATGATGGTGAACTTAGTTCACACTGAGAGGTAAGGGACATTTATGTTAAAAATTATCATCTGAAAGTGTATAAAATGTCCCTTTGCTCTCCAGTGTTTCCAGCATGAAGTCCAGCTCCTTGCCTTCCAGATAAGGTCAGGCCTTCAGACCAAACATTTCCACTTGGTGCAACCAAATTGCTTATGATTTCCCAACTGTGTCAGTTTCTCTCATGCTTCTGGGCCTTTGCACATGCTGATCCCTCTGCTATACCATTCTCTCTTCTTCACTCTGCCAAGCACTCTCCCTTTCAGTCTCCAGCAGGAATGATTTCCTGAATGCCTATAGCTCCATTGGTCTAAATGGCCACCCTGTCTCCTACAGGACCCTTGGTTTCTCTCCTCCTGACACCTCTGCACTGCGTTATAGAGATGTGCTTGCTGGCCTGTCTCTACCTCCACCTGAACAGGAACTGTGTCACTCTCCTCTTCTTCCCCACTGCATGGAACAGGGCCTGCAAGACTGAGTACTCTGTGTGTATTTGTTGACTGACTCACTGAGTGAATGAATCAGTGCAGATTCTTGACTGGGAGCAGGAAGGAGAAGAAAACAAGAGAACTGGTCCCAGGGAGAGATTGGGAGATGAAGCAGAGCCTTTGGGGGTGCAAGGCTCCCACAGAGATATGGTTGGTCCCCAGCTTGCCTGACTTGTCAAAACATAACTGAAGTGAACAGTGCAGCCCATGTCACCCATGGAGGGATGCTCACCAGCCTGACCTGGGGCAGAAAGGTGAGCCCCTTGTTCTCTTAAGTCCTCCTAGAAAAGCTCTGCCTACCCCACTCAGGCCTCAAGTGACCCCATTGGCTGAGGCCTCCTGCCTGACCTTCTGGGTTTCCTGATGTTCCTGTTGGGCTCCATCAGTACAAGGGAAGATTTTCTCCTGCAAGCCCAGGAGAAGGTGGTATGGGCTGCTAGGTCATGGACAGTCTGAATCTGGTGAAATGAGCTTAAGGGCTGAAATCTCAGCACTGCTACTTCCTCTCTGCTGCCTTGGGTGAGAGACTTCACCCCTCTGCACCTCAACTTGTCAATTTTAACACTTGGTCTTAGCCAAAAGATTGAGAAGCAATCTACTTGCCAATTTTAAAATGAAGATAATAATCTTATGAACTCATGAGGCTGTTGAGAATATGGGAAAGCAGGGTGTCTCTGATGGCCTCTCTGCCCCAGCTCCTTGGTGCAGACCAGTTGACCTCTGCCATGGATGGGTGGGGTCCATTTGGGCCCCTGGGAGGCTTCTCTCCTGAGAACCACTTGCCCAGTTACCCTATAGATGCCTCACATTTACAGTTCTCAGGGAAATTGTAAGCATATTGGTGCCCAGGTGGACTGAGCTGGAACAGGTCTGGTGATTTGTTTTCCCTGAGGCTCCCACATGGTTCTAATTGTGCATCCAGGGCTGGGAAAGTTCCTGGGACTCCTGCACTGGTTCTGGCTCTAACTTTGTGGGGAGATGTGGATAAGGCCCTGACTGCAACCCTCTCTTCTGGACTTCACTCTCCCCATGTGAGGAAAAGACTATGCTGGATTTGTAATATTTGAGACTGTTTGGCAAGGCTGGGGCAGTGGGTGAGAGGGTGGCCAGGCGGGCCCCATCGCACATACATGGCTCAGGCCACTTGGATCTGCTTTGCATGTTGGCCTTCTGCAGTTTTCATTTAGGAAAGGGGTCTGTTGCTTTGAAAACCTGTTTTAAAAGCCCCTCAGGCAGAGGACATCCGAGGATGGCCTGCTGGGAAATCCTTCAGGCCTGTTCTGCTGAGAGGTCAGTAAGCAGAACCAAAGGTCCAGCATGGTGTTTAGAACGGATGTGGTGGATGAGGGGAAAATCCCCTCAAAGCCTGAAAAGGAGAAATGACAAAGGGGCAGAGCCATTGGGGGTGGGCAAGCCCATCATGTCCACAGAAGAATCAAGCTGCTAGCAGGGCTGAGGCCAAGGCCATCCAGATGCAGGCCCAGCCCTGTAACCGAGGCTCTGCTGGCCTCTGCAGCTCCTGAAGTCCCGGGCTACCAATGCCCACCAATTCCCACAGCCCACAGGATCTCCATCCCCAACAAGGATCTGTCCTGACACCCAAGGCGGGGAAGGGGTGGTGGGACTCTCTTTCGGGGGCACAAGGTTAATGGTTAAACTGCCTGGCCCTCCCTGGGGAGGAGGTTAATGTTTGAACACGGGACAAGTCACAGGAAATGCACTCACAGAACTGTCACCAAGCCCAGCACACTTATCACAAATAAAAAATTAACTCTACAGCTATTCCGGGTTACATGACCAAGGCCTTCCCAGCATTCTGTGGTAATGTTCCAGGGTCACCCTCATAGCTGCGTGGCCTGCTCTACCAGGCTATTTATTGCTGTTTACAGAAGCTGATACCCCATCAGAGCTGCCTAGTGGAAGGTCTTTGGCTCTCCCTAGGGTAGAATGTTCCAGAGAACATTAGTTCTCTGAATATAGTGTGGTGGCTGGGAAACTGTGGGCTGGGCAGTCAGACAGACCTGGGCATGTGGGCTGTTCTCACGTAGAGGCTGTGTGACCTTGAGCAAGATACTGATCCTCTCTGGGCCTTAGTGTCCTCACATTTTTTTTGGCTCTGCCAGCTCGCTGCTCTCTCCCAAAGAACATGGGTAGGAAGGAATGGCTGGCTAGTTTGTGTGGGGTCACTTTTTTCCATTGAGATGAAATTCACGTAAATTTAGAGTGAGCAATTTAATGGCATTTAGTTAATTGTGAATTATGTTTAAACACAGTATGTCTCATATTAAATTTTTACATGTGATTACCCAGTATTTAATTTTTTGTTTTTTTAATTTTTTTTATTTTAGTTTATTCAGTACAGTTTCTATCCTTTTTTCCCATTCCAGCCCACCCACCCATCCCTCCCCTCCTCCCTCCCCTTTCCAAACCCCCCTAGTTTTGTCCATGTGTCCTCTATATTTGTTCCTGCAAATCCTTCCTTTCTCCCCTGAAATTCCCTCCCCTCTCCCCTCTGATCACTGACTACCTGTCCTCTATTTCAGTGTCTTTTGTTATATTGTTTCTTTGTTTTGTTGTTTAGGTTCCTGTTAAAGGCGAGATCATATGGTATTTGTCTTTCACTGCCTGGCTTATTTCGCTTAGCATAATGCTTTCCAACTCCATCCATGCTGTTGCAAAGGGTATGAGTTCCTTTCTTTCAGCTGCATAGAATTCCATTGTGTAAATGTACCATAGTTTTTTGATCCATTCATTTACTGATGGGCATCTAGGTTGTTTCCAGCACTTAGCTATTGTAAATTGTGCTGCTGTGAACATTGGGGTACATAGGTTCTTTTGGATTGGTGTTTCAGGATTCATAGGATATAGTCCCAG
>JAPYXV010000929.1:0-14616 GCA_028533065.1 Trachops cirrhosus | reverse complement strand
TCAGCCCCAACTTCTGTCAGGGGATGTCTCCTCACCGTTTGTATGTGGTTTTGATGAGGTTTCATCCAGACTTGGTCAATGGAGACACAACAGTGATTGGTTCATGGATAACAGGGGACCTAGGTTTGCCCAATCAGAGTAGAACTTAGTACTGCTAGGAAAGATTATTTCCCTTTCACACTGGTCCAGAGCCTGGTAGGAGATGAGGCTAGAGCTGATTTAAGCTGTCATTTGGAGTCTGAGAATGAAGCAGACAAGCAGAAGAAAGAGTTGAGAGATGAAAAGATATTGTCTGGAAGATGTAACTTATAGCTCTAAGATAACTAAGGTCAGATCTACCCCTGAACATCTAGGAGGTCACATAAGCAATAAACTCCCTTATATTTAAGTGATTTTAAGTTGCCCTTTCTACAACATAAAACCCAAGGATCCTGGATGATACAAGGACAAAGCCAAAACTAAAGTCCAAGTGTCCCAATGCCCACTGTTCTTTTCATAGCAATACCTAGCAAACGTGGCTGGTAGGCTGCAAACTCCACATGACAAAAATGAAAATAATATTTTGCTTTTACTATGACAAAAATCTTTAGGTGTTCTCCCTAGTCTATCATACAGAAAAAAATGTTGCTGTCTCTTATTTCTAGGAGTATATATCTAGTTTGTATCATATTTAATTCAAGGTCAACAACTTCATAATTGAAGTAATTGCTTTGTCAAAAATCCCCCTGAACAGAGTCAAGGACAGCATTCTGTAATTATAGATAAATTCATCCAAACCACACATGGTGTTTAAAGGTGATCAAAGTAAGGATATCTGTTAAACTATTATCATGAAAGAGGTTTAGACTCTTTAATTAAATGACATGAATGAAGTATGATGACACGGCAAATAAAGAAACCAACAACACAGAATCCTAAACAACATCCCCTCCCCACACAGGAGAGTGGGAGGTTGTCAGAGCTGCCCTAGTCTGCGAACAGAGGCTGGCAACGCTCCAACAGAGATCCACCTTGCCAGCTGGAGTCAGGGAAGTGGAACGGAGGGGCTCTGGAAACCGTGCCCATAATTGCAAGACCGTGATTCCCAAACAGAGTCTGCCAAGTGTGAGCGTGCTTATGAGGACAATGGGACAGGGTGTTTGAAAGCAGGACTGCCCAGGAGTTCCAGAATGGTGATGGCAAAGGTAGATAATAAAAGCCTTTCTCACAACAGATACCTCTGGACATCAAAGACGGAGCAGGAGCTGTCAACACAGCTGCCAAAACTGCAAAGCATTCAAAGTTGGCCTTCCAAGTCTTCCATGCTGGTTCGCCTGCCACCTCAGACCTGCTCCCTCTTCTCTCTGCCCAATGTCTTTGTGGAAAGCCCCACCACGAGGCTCTCCATTCAGACATATTCTCCGAGACAAGGTTTAAAGCTCCAAAATTAAGACTTTCTCTTTTTCCATGTCACTCATCAATATTTCCATTTCTTCATACAGTCGTGGACATTGTAGCTGTGCAGGACTAGGTACCAGCCAAGCCCACTTGAAAACTAGTGAAACTGGCTTTCTTTGCCACTTCCACTACCAGGAAGAAGACCATTCTCACCCATCAGACTGCTGATGTCCCAGAAAATGTCCACGTCACTCTGAAGGGGTTCACAGTTATTGTGAAGGGCCCCTGAGGCACCCTGCAGAGGGACTTAAGTCACATCGATGCAGAACTCAGTATCCTTGGAAAGAAAAAGAAGAGTCTCTGGGTTGACAAAGGGGAGGTCGGGGATAGAAAGGAACTGGATGCCGTTCACAATATCTGCAGTCAGGCACAGAACACGACCAAGCGTGTTACTCTGGGCTTCCCTTAAAGGATGAGGTCTGTGTCCAATCACTGCCCCGTCAATGTCATTATTCAGGAGAATGGTTCTCTTGTTGAAATCAGAAATTTCTTGGGTGAAAAATGCATCCTCACTGTGTGGATGAGGTCAGGTGTTGCTTCCTCAGTATCTCTGGACCAAAAAGATGAGTTGACTCTGGAAGAAAATGGCATTGAACTTGTATCAAATTCAGTGGCTTTGATTCAGCAAGCTGCAACAGTTAAAAACAAGGATATCAGAAAATTTTTGGAGGGCATTTTTGTATGTATCTGCAAAAGGACCAGCAGGCTGTTTGTTCAGCAGGCTGATGAGCAAGATCTAAGCTGTCCAGCTATAGAAACAGCAAAATGCCGAATGATTCCTCACACCCGTTTGCAATATTCTTCACATTTATTTGTGTAATTTTAAAGATACAATAAAAGCTGTGTATTGAAGAAAAAAAACCAGTGATACTGGGCAAGTTAGTTATCATTCCTAAGCATCAATTTCCTCATCTGAAAAATGAGAATATAGGCACCCTTCTCTTTTCAAAAGTTCACTTTGTGCCACTTCACTTTTACGGAAGACCTACATTAGTACCTGCTTTTGATAACGGGAAGAAATCTGAAAAGGATTTTCACTTTTATGAAAAGAAGTGAAAGCACGTTGCTAAAGCGGCAACATGTGTGAGGATCTTGGGCAGCAAGTGTCCCCACCAAGCTCCTGCTCCTGGAACTACACTCAGCATCCCAGCATCAAACCTCCAAACCTCTGAACCGTGTCCGTGAGCATCTGTGCTTTATCTCAATTTATTTCGTGCATCCGTTCCAAGATGGATCCTCAGGTAATTGTTCCTTCACTGTATGCCATTTTGACTTATGAAAGGTTTCACAGGAATGCTCTCCTTTTGGATAATGAGGGACACCTGTGATAATAGCCCCTAATGCAGAGCTGTTGAGAGAATTCAGTGAGTGAAAGCATGTAATGCAGTTTACCCAACGGATGGTCCCAAGGAAAAGCCCAATGATCATCAGTAATTATTATTATTGCTACTAATGATAATAAGAGTGATAAAGATAAGAATGATTGATAGGTTTAACCATACTGTGGATATTTGTCTACTTTTAAAAAGGAGTTTAAGTGCCAGCTGACACTTTTTTGCACGTACGCATTCACCATTTTCATTTTGCGTCCACTGTTTTTGCCCATAGGGCTTTCGGTGGAACAGATCATGTATCTTTCACTGTAGTAAATTTCAATATTCCTTTTTCACAGGATCCATTAGCTCTGACATAAAAACTCTTCATGCACAGCACACAAGTGATGCAAACAATGCACCAGCCCAAAGATGCGACACTAGCAATATACAGGAAGACCTTTTCCCTCTTTTCTTTGGTAATTTACCTTATGAATAAATTGTTTTTCTTTAAAGGTCACTTTGTTGTTTTAGAACACTTTACACCTGACACTATCCTTTTACTGTAGGGAGTTACACAAAGGATAATTTAAGCCATATTTCCTACGATTTTATCTGCTACATTGTAACAATTCGCGCACAGGGGGGCGGGGGGAACACCCCATGATATTGACTAAGTAAGGTCATTTTCCTGAAAAGACAAGTTTTATCAAAAACCAAAACAATAAAAAACCTATTTGATGTAACTTCCACCTGGATAAGACATAATACTTAATTACAAGTAATGTTTATGAAATACTTACTATATGCCTGGCAATTTACACTAAGGGTTTATATGCATCATCTCATTGAGTCCTCACAACTATTTTATGAACTAAGTATTTATTATTCTCATTTTTAAA
This sequence comes from Trachops cirrhosus, assembly GCA_028533065.1. Lineage (NCBI taxonomy): Eukaryota > Metazoa > Chordata > Mammalia > Chiroptera > Phyllostomidae > Trachops > Trachops cirrhosus. Next base: position 10,964 of record JAPYXV010000929.1, on the reverse strand, counting down.
ATAAGAAAACTAGCCCTGGCTGGTGTGGCTCAGTGAATTGAGTACTGGCCTGCGAACCAAAGGGTCATTGGTTTGATTCCCAGTCGGGGCACATACCTGGGCCAGGTCAGAGACCAGAGCCTCTTCCCAACTCACAGGGATATTCTTTTTAGCCCACAACACAGAGTGGTATTAAAATATTTGAGCCAACATTTAAAAATTAGATTCCATGCTAAAAAACCTGGATTTCTGTATTTTATTGAGAATTTCAATTTCCTAGACACCCTAGCCAAATTCTCTTATGGAGATCAATGGCTAAAGCTGAGGAATAGGTGCCCAGGGCACGTTCTCTCCAGCCATGACTGTCCCCATCAGCCAGCATTACTCATCTCATCTTAGCATGAACCTCTATTTCCCACTGTCATGAGAGCTGGCAGAATGGTATGACCAATTGTTGACCGATATGCAAAAGGCCCTGGCTGCAGGAGAGAGCTACCCTGACACTACCACCGTCTTCAAAAAACCCTGCAATACCAGGAGAGCCACAGAGGAATGAATGATACAGATACATGGACACTGGATGTCTTCCATAAGTCCACTAGAAACAGGATTTGCCACAGGATACATTTTAAAAATTGTGGCAGAATATTGTTTCCATTAGTTGTTTTGTGTGTCTGTTATGTTGTCAAGCCTTTGTTGTTTGGCCACATAACTTCCCTAGCAGTGATTCTAACAAAAGGCTTAGAAAGGTCACACAGAATCCATTCTCCCTTTCCTCTCAAAAGTAGAGCTCCTGAGTTTTATTTAGCTAGGCATAGAATCACCCAAGAAGAAACCACATTTCCCAGCCCCTCCTGTAGCTAAGCAGGCTCTGTGACTTACTTCAGACCAATGGGATGTGGGCAAATATGAAGCAAGCAACTTCTGGGTCTTCTCCTAAAAGACTGACCTGCACATTCTTTTTTTTTTTTTTTTATTTTATTTATTTATCTTTAGAAGCAAAGGGAAGGAGAGAGGGAGAGAAATATCAATGTGTGGTTGCTTCTCATGCATCCCCTGCTGGGAACTGGCCTGCAACCCAGGCATGTGCCCTGACTGGGAATCAAACCTCGATCCTTTGGTTCGCAGGCCCGTGCTCAATCCACTGAGCTACACCAGCCAGGGCTGACCTGCACATTCTTTACTCCTTTCCCCAGGCCAGACCACCACTGTGGAAGTGAGCCAGGATCAGCCACGTGAACATTCAAGATTACAGAGTAAGAAGAGGGAAGGCACCCGTCTCGGAATGTCTCCGTAGAGCAGAGCCACCTTACCAGCATAAAATAGCTCATTCTGGACTGTTTCTTGGGAGGTAAGTAAACTTTTATTTACTTAAGCCATTATGGTTGTATATGTCTTTGTTACCACAGCCGTCTTCCCCTTATTCACTCCCACTCCTTCCACTTTCAGTCATCCTTTGTTTCAGAGGATGCGGTATCCTCCCTCCACTGCATTAAGTGGAGCCTTAAATCCTGACTCTGTTTCTGGGGGACACTGTGACCCTGAGCAAGTTACTTATCTTCTCTGAACCTGATCTTCAGAATAATGGTGCTATGATTCGTCAAAAGGAGAGAGTGCAAGTATTTCTATCTCCTCACATAAAACCACCCTCCAGCCTACCTTTCTCTAATGCAGACTTGAGCCCATTACTCTGTACTGAAATCTGTCATAGCACCTCTATTACCCTTAGGGAAGAAGAATCCAAGTTTCAAAAAAAAAAAAACAAAACTGAAGAGGTGCCTGATGATTGGGCTCCGATGTCAACTCCAGGCACATTCTCCAGGCAGCCAGAAAAGGCCCTTAGCCAGCCAGGCCTGTAATTATTATTTTAAGGCCATAAGGAAACTCTGAGTTTCCTACCAATTGGCAAACTAGAAGGCTGCACAGTGTTGGTGTTAGGACCAAAGGAACCAGATAGACCCAAGTTCAAATACTGGTTCCACCACTCCCTGATGTGACCCCTGGCAAAGAACTTAACTTCCCTGTAAAATCAGTATAACACTATTGTTATCAGTATAACAATACCTCAATACTGTTCTGATTGTTAAATCAGATAATCTACGTTAAACCCTTGGCTGAGGGCCTTGCAGGTAGTGAATATTCAATAAATAGTTATTATCATTACTGCATCTCTCCTTATTTGCTTTTTTTTAATTTGATACAACAGAGAAGAAGCATGGAGCAACCTCCCACCCTCAACCTCTACCAATACCCAAGCCATCTCCCACACACCTGTTTGTCCAATGCATTCTGGGAGACATCAAGGGGTGACCATGACTTCCTGGTAGGTGAGCAGCCACATTCCAGCATTCTTGTGCCCGATTATCAGATCCTAGTCCCTCTCTACCAGTTTGCCCCCATTGAACCACATGCAAGTTGACTCTGGCTTTTGGAGTTCTCTCATGAAACCCCCAACAACAAAAATCCTGAAGACTAGCTGTGTCATAGCTCAGTCATGCATTAATTAAAATGACAATCCAGCAACCAAAAAGTAATTTTTAATCAGCATTTTACTGCAGTTTCTCTCAAAGAACATGAAAAAGAGAACACAGAAGAACTGTTAGAAATTCTCTCTTGCCTTTCACTCAGTTTCAATTATTCCCAACCCTTGCCGGTGCCCCAAAATCTCTCGGCCTTCTTTCTAAAGCTAGGCATAGGTATGCACACACACAAACACACACTCACACTCACAGATACATACATGCACCCCCCCACCAGAGGTATGCCGGAGCCAACTTATACCAGCTTGAAAGAGCCGATCATTAAATTTACAGGAATTTTGCCAGCTGGTTGTTAAATAGCATCCATTATGAAAAATTAAATAATATAAACTTACAACAAAACAAATTATAAACAAAAGTGATAAATACAAAATACTCAGAGGAAAAAAGGAATGAACATGGAGCAACATGAATGAATCTCAAAATAATTATGCTGAAGCCAGACAAAAGAAGAGTATACATTAAGTGATTCCATTTATGGTAAACTCATCTGCAATGATAAGAAGCAGATCAGTGGTTTCTGAGGGAGAGGGTAAGACACGGTGAAAGAGAAAGGTTATATACACAGGGGTGTGGGGAAATTGTGGGGAGTGGTGGATATGATAAGTTCAGCATTCTGATTGTGGTGATGGTTTCACAGGTGTATATGTAGGAGACCGTTCTGTGTAGCGCGGGCCCAACTCCCACTGGGAGATGCACAGGACCCACGCCCACGGATAGGTACTCCCATGCAGAATCAGGCCTGCAATGTACCTAGACCTCTACTGAGTCTTGCTTTTTGCTAAAACTCCCTCACCCTGAATTGAGGACATTTATTGCAAAGTAACTTCCTAAAATCCATGCTAAACCTTCCAAGGATGAGTGTAACTGGTTCAACCACTTTTGCCTTTTCATTTGCAAATATGCCTCTTCTGTGATGTGATTAGCAGCATTGGCTCCTTTGTTTTCTGTAAAAGGTAACCACCTAAAGTGAACCTGTGCATAGTAAATGAGGACCATCATGTAATGGGCGGAGAAACCCAATAAAGGCCTGTCGTGGGGGAGGCCGCGGCTTTTGCTCCCCTTGAGAGAAAAGCTATGCTGTCCCTTTTCCTCCACCGGACTCAGTAGTCTGTGTGAATGTCTCATTTCATCCATAATGACACGGACACTGCAGGCCGGTGTCTGCATCATGTATACATATGGCAAAGTTTATCAAATTGTATACTTCAAGTATGTGCAATGTATTGCATGTCAATTATATCTCAATAAAGCTGTTAAATAAACATTCAACATCCATTACTTTCCAATTATTTTACTGCTATCTATACGTGTGAGGTTTCTTTACATTTCTGTATCTGTTTATGTTGTGAATATTATATAATGGCACCCTTGGCACCTCTTCCCAATTCCATATCCAGCGATGTCATGCTTGTAGCTTGCAATTGGCCATGGTGAGAGTGCTCACACCGTGAAAATCAGCAAACGCTACAAACCAGGGCTTGGTTCTTCGCTTTGTTGGGTTTTTAGACTTAAGAAAGTCATGGGAAAAATTCTAATAATACAAATTAAACTTGAAACTGCAGTGTGCCTACAGCCATTACATTGTGAATAGCGCAAAGAATTAAGAAAATATTCTTTCAGTATGCAAAGACTATCATCTGATTCAGCAAAGAAGTCACTCACATTATTGTGAATGTGTGAAGTCAAACTTAGTCTTTCTTGTTTCACTTTTTCTTGTGTCTGACTTATTAAAATAAATGAAAATATTAACCAATGTTTACGTCAGAACTGGATTCATTTGTCAATTGCAGTGGATGCAAGAGTTCAGCAAAAATCAATGAAAGCATTCTGTGAGGATCAATTGTTTATATAGAACTTATAATAAAGAGCATTACATATTTTATTATCATTTATAAATTGTGTGCTACACAATGAAATCTATAACAAACTTACATATGTATGTGCGCACACACACACACACACACACACACAATTAGTTTAGTTTAGTTTGTTTTTTCCAGAAAGCCTGTATTAAACATTTACCAGCACTGTTATCTTCATGTCATTAAGACGTTGTTTGTGAAATAGCTATTCCATCTCCAGGTGTCCCTGGCCCCCCCCTTTTTTTTAACCTTAGTTCTTTATTACATAGCTTTATGAAGTAGTTTTCTTCATTAGGCAGATTGAAGGGTTTTTGTTGTTTTTGTTTTCCTTTTTTATTTTGTTTGTTCATTTTTCCCAGAAAATAAAAGAAGATGACTCTGGACTGACCAAATAAATAAGAACCCTTCCTCCTTGGTGAAAGAAGATTGCAACCACTTCACCATAATTTGTTCTCTTTTCCTTTATTGCTGCCATGTGCGTGTTTTCGACATAGTGTTTCAGAGCTGACAAGGTGCTTACACACACCTACGGTTGCTTTAACACTCACTTCCTCATCTCCCCTTAAGCCGCCCCAGGGGGTTGCTATTGTAAAATGCGGCATGCACGTGCTGAAGGCATTGCAGAGAGAAGTACAGGTGTTCATCGCAGAACATTGAGCTCAGAGGTGACATCCAAAGCCTGGAAGCCAAGATTGCCGGACCATAAAATCCTATCAGCTCTCTGATTTCAGAGACAGAAACATTTCAAGGGCTTTCCTGCAAGGCCCGGAAACCCACGGAAATGAAAGAACTCATGAGACTAAAATGTAGGTGAAATTTTTCCCTTAGGTGTGTATTCGATTAATGTCGCTATGATATTGTTTGCATAACTCTAGAAATCATTAGAGGGATTTATTTATGTATGGCATATCACAATAGAGAAATACCATATTTTTGCCATGTATAATGTGCACTTTTGCCCGGATTTTTGAGGGAATAAAAAGGATGAGCGTTATACATGGGTATAATGATTACACACTATGGTTGTAGTAATGGGTTAAAATAATCCCGTGTACAATGCACACAAAAACATGGATGTGCATTATACGCAGAAGCTCATTATATATGGCAAAATACCGTAGCTTTCTTATTTGCTTTGTTCCTATTCACCGTAAAGCACAAAAAGTTGTACAGACTTCCTCATATTCACCCCAGTCCACAGCCCGGCCACTCCCACTCCCACTGCTGTTCTCGCTCCATACTTGTTTCCTCACCTCTCCCACAACCACCGCTGCTCTCCTCCCCCCAGCCCATCATGGCAGCTGCTTCCTGACCCATCAGGCTCTCCCAGAACATGCCCTCCTCCTGCCCTGGACAGAGCCAAAGACCACCGCTTCCCCAGTGTCGTGGCCATATTGGCCATTGTAACCTCCTAAACATGCTCTGTTTCCCTGGAAAGGCCAGCATTGTTATCCCTTCCTGCCTTCATCCAAACTGTTTCCTCCACCCAAAATGTTTTTCTCTGTTATTAACCATGGAAACCCTATCCCTCTTTCTAAACCCTACAAAGTGATACTTCCTCAGGTGAGCCCAGCATCCTCTGGGGCCCCGAGGGAATGAATAATCCCCATTTCTTGGACTTCTCCAGTCCCTACCGAACCCTCTATTGCCATACTCCCGTCATGCTGTGAGCACAGAGTTTGTGCAGAGTGATAGACAAAAACTGCCAGAACATTCATGCACTTTGGCCTCCTCTTTCTAGGGTCCATGAAGACAATGAAGCCCTTCAGTTAGAAATAAATTGTTTAGTCACTCCTTATTTTAGGCTACCAGTTTATGGTATTAGTCAAGAAATTTCTGCTTTTTTTCATTTCTTTCTTTTTTAAAAAAATCTTTACATTCCAGGCCTATCTCTTGGATAGAAAACCCTATATAGATATTTAAAGGAAAAAAAAAAACCTCCTCATTTCTCCAAAGCAGTAAAGCTTCACTTTTTGCTTTTTGCTTTTTTTTTTTAAGGAATGTAAGTTTGAAGGGAATTGCATCTCCACATGCCCACTCCTATCCACAACTAATTAAAATTTGAAAAATGGCCATTTCCTGACCTCGTCCCAATGTGTGAACATCTCCTGTGTGTTAGGTATTGATAATACAACCAAAAACCAAGATGGCTCAAGCAAGAAACAAATGAGTTTTAATATAAAAAATAAAGAGGACTGAATTTTTATCTTTGCTTTTTAAGCATGTGATGTAAAAAGACAATTTACCATTGCTCTTTACAAGGAAAGCCTGGTTCAATATTAACACTTTTCATTTTAATAAGGGTTCCATTAGTTCCTTATTAACCAAGTCAAATTTCACCAAAGCATTTCTTCTCTTATTCTTGAAGGTACTTGAGGGCAGAGTATTATGTTGAAGGCTCTACTGTCTTTTAAACAATAATCCTGCACAATTTGTTCCAACCATAGAACACTGAGCAATCTGACAATGTGAAATAATTTATGATCAAATGGGCTATGCCGGGAATATTTTTTCTCTGTATGGACCAAGTCATTGTAGTGGAAAAACCCAAGTTAATTTCACTTGATCCCTATGATATTTTTTCTCTCTTCTTCACATCCCATGCCCATTTGGTAGGTTGAAATAATAGCCACATTAAGATTAGAGTTTTTAAAGTATCAAGGGTAAAGTATACTTAGTGACCTTGTAAATAGTGGCTAAAACACTAATTAGTCTTTCATAAAACCTTGACAAGAGGTGATAAAGCTATAAATATTTCTCTCTTTTTCCTAGCTTATTCCATGTGAAAAATGTGTAGTTCAGAATTTTGGAGCTAGGGAAGAGAAAAAGGTTGTATGTATTTTTAAAAAAACTCCTCTCATATCATGGTGCTTCCCTTATTAAGTCATTTCTCCTCCTCCTTTTTTAATGCTCCTCTTGTGTTTTGTGTTTATATTTCTATTTACCTTTTTTTCATTTATAGATATATTACTTTTTTCCCCTGCCTTACCACCTCAAAATTTTGATAGGGGTGAACTCTCAAGTTAACTCTCAAGAGTTAAAGATTTTAGCCTTAGTTACAATTGATAGGCTTAAGTCATTAATGCATATGGAAAGCTGTTTTTCCAAGAATTGGAATGCATGCCCTATGTGACTCCAAGAGGTCAGACAAGCAATTCAACCTTTGTGCCCCAGGGGCTGTACAAGTGATGGAGAAGGTGTCTGAGCCTTTGTGTTCCAGGAACAGAACATCCTTGATACAGATAAAGAATTGTTGACCAGAAGGTAAAGATATACTAGGAAAATCACTACCTAAAACTCTTATCTAATTAACCTTTTCTCCAAACCTCTTGCCTACCTTTTTCTTCTCCTTATAAAAAGGTTGACTTGAGATGAGATGTAACATGGTTTTTAGGGTACATAATGTACCATCTTCTCGGATTGCTGGCATCTGAATAAAGCACCCATAAAGAATCAATCCTTTTCTACTTATTTGTTCTAGTAGTGACAGGCAGGATGAACACTGACTTTTCCAGTTTCAATTTGAGAAAGTATTGTTTATTTCTCCCTTATTCTTCTTCTATTTTATTATTTTCCTCACTATCTCTTCTCTTTACTTTCATTCCTTCTCTCACAACTGATGATAATACAGAATTTAATTTTACTTTAAACTAGTGATTGTGTCTCTGGAATGAGTTTATGTTCCACATTCTTCATTGTAAAACCAGCTTTTGGAGGAGAAGGGTACGGATATTCATTAAATACTTTAGGGCCAGACATTATGCAAGGTGCTTTGCAGACATAAATTTGTTTAACCATTTTAACAGCCTATGAAAGCTTGGATTATTGTTCAGAAATATTCACTCCCTCCCCCTCACTTCCATGAGAAGTGGATACTTCCTGCTCCAGTGATGTTGCATTTGCCCAAATGACTTGCTTTGGCTTCAGATTGGGCAGGGTGTATTTCCCCTCCCCTTGATTTTGTTTTCTGTCATGTGACAAGCTTTGGCCAATAAGGTACTAGTAGATAGTATATAAGCAGAGACTCGAAATACAAGGAAAATCATTCTCAAGTAGCCATCTGGTACCAGGAAGAGGATGAGGTTCTCAGAGAACAAAAACTCTCCAACTTAGATTAGCCAACACCCAGCTGATGCCAGCACTCCACAGATGCATGACTTAAAGAAAGTTACTATATTATGCCACTGAGATTTTGTGGCTTTTATCACAGAGCAATAGCTCACTGATACACATATGGGGTAAATAGTATTATCGCTCTTTAACCAAAATAGAAACAAAATAAAAGACGCCCATAGTCACACAGCTAGGATGCCCCAGAGCCAGGACTCATACCAAGTCTGTCTGATCTAAAATCCAATGCTCTTTTACATGCATTACAGCATGCTTCTTCCTTAAACTTTATATTTCTCTTTCCATCAAACAAACATATTCAATTGGGTTTTTACTTTCATGTGCCTCTTGGTTGATTTTTGCTGAGGTCAATAGCCCTCCTACAAAGTGTCTTTATTCCTCTGCCCAGAAATTTGACCTCCTAGAATCATATTTCTCCTTTATCCTGTGAGTTCTCAACATGACCCACAGATACAGGAATAAAAATCTAACAACTGATTATTTCAAGAATGTAGTTTTTATATGTGGAATTTGTGTGTTTAAACTCAGAATTGATCAGTGTGTTTAAAGAGCAGAATGGAGCTTGCTAAAAAGCAAGAGCTGAGTACAAGTGTATGATGGGTAATCACTCCCTCCCCTCCTCTAGCCGAGAGGAGAGCCCATAACAAAGTAGAAGAGTTCTGGGTACTGGGCCCTCAAAACAGTTCTCAGCACTTGGCAGGAATTAGCAGTACTACTGAGTCACTTGTCATTATTTTTCAGAACTGATAGTCCTGAAGTAAAATACCTGGAGCACGAGGAACCGGAACAAACAGTGTCCATTATTTCTAAAGGCCATTCAAGATCGGCTATTCGTGATTGATCAGTTTAGCTTCAATATCTACAAAGTCACTAGGAAACAGTCAATTTGAAATGATATTGCAGTCAACTCAGTTGCCAGTGAAAGGGGTTCCCACTTTGCTAGCTTAACCTTCTATTGTAAATCTCTAAATATCACCAATAGTAGCTGTAAAGGTGATAGGGAACACTGTTTGGGGTTTGTTTGTTTGGTTGGTTGGGTTTTTGTTTGTTTTGTAAATCCACCTTTGGGCTACAGTTCAGAGTTTCTCAACCTGGGCACTATTGACATTTCGACCTAAACAATCCTTAGTCACAGGAGCTGCCCTCGGCATGGCAGATGTTTAGCAGTGTACCCTGACCTCTACCCACCAGGTGTCAATGTATCCAAACACTGCCCAGTGCCCCATGGGGTTCTGAAAGTTGAGGACCAATGGGGCATAAAAACGCTATTTTCAATTACATTCATTGGGTATAAAACACTATAATAGGCCCTGGCTGGTGTGGCTCAGCAGATTGACAACTGGCCTGTGAACCAAAAGATCACTGGTTCGATTACCAGTCGGGGCACATGCCTGGGTTGCAGGCCAGGTCCCAAGCAGGGGGTGTGTGAGAGGCAACCACACATTGATGTTTCTCCTCCCGTTCCTTCTTCCCTTCCCCTCTCTCTAAAAATAAATACATAAATTTTTTTTAAAAAAAACTGTAATATAACTTGCTTTCTTTCAGCATTCCCAGCCTTTGTTTATGTTCTCAGCAGGCCTTGCCCCCTGATATTACATAGACTACTAGGCCTCCTCAAAGCTCCAAATTCTCACCCTGTTCTTTCTGGGGATCAGAAGGGTTGTCCCAAATACATTCTTTAAAAAATCTTCAGCTACTGCTAACACACAGTGTTTGCGCTTCTTTCCTCATCTGCCCCAGCCTCTGAGCCACACCCTGCCCTCTCCCGGTGCCCACAACCTGGTAAGCCATTTGAGGATGCTTCCCCAGGACTGGGCTGCCTCCAGGAGCATTCAACAATAGCAGCCCTGGAGATGGCAGACCGATACCACCACCCCTGGAGTCCCCACTGCACCAGAACCATTCTGGTTTCCCTGCAGGAGGAACTCGGTGTGCCATGTTCCATCACCTGGGCACCAAAACAAGACTATTTGTGCCTTGCCTCCCCACCCCCATCTCACAGAAACAGTCCGGGAAAGAACCCTTTAGGCTTAATGGTTCTCAAGCCATTAGGCCAGTGCTTCTCGAATTTGATGTGTATTAAGAAACACTTGGGAGATCTTCTTAAAATGTGACTCTGATTCAGGAGATGTGGGGTGGGGCCTCACAGCCTATATTTCTTACAAGCTCCCGAGTGAGGCTGGCCCTGCCCTACACTTTCAGCATCAAGGTTCTAGATGCCAAAATGACCTGGGGTACAGATTCCCAGACCCCTCTGATAGAGAGAAATCTGATCAGATCACTGGGGAGGAGTAGGAAGGGGCCGTAGCAGGAGGTTGCCTGAGACAACAGTAAACAGTGTAGGATGGCATTGGCTGAGAAGCTGAATGCCTCCAGAGTGCATGGAATTATGGGCCAGAAGGTAGAAAATGCAAAGAGAGCAGAGAGTGGCTCTCGGGCTCTTCTTCCT
>JAPYXV010000928.1:0-14618 GCA_028533065.1 Trachops cirrhosus | reverse complement strand
TATTGAGATGATCATGTGACTTAATTTTCCTTCTATTAACATGGTGTATCACATTTGTTGATTTGCCTACATTGAACCACCCTTACATCTCAGGGATAAATCCCCCTCCATCATAGTGTGCATACTTACAGTGTGCTATTGAATTCAGTTTGCTAGTGTTTTGTTGAGAGTTTTTACACCTATATTGATCAGACATATTGGTCTGTAGTTTTCTTGTAGTGTCCTTCTCTGACTTGGGTATCAGGACAATATTGACCCCTTAAAAAGACTTTGGAAGTGTGCTCTCCTTTTCAGTTTCTTTTGAGGAGTGTGAGAAGGTTTGGCATTAATCCTTCATTAAATGTTTGGTAGAATTCACCAGTGAAACAATCTGTTCCTGGGCTTTTCCTTGTTAGGAGGTTTTTGATGGCTGATTCAATCTCCTTACTCATTACTGGTCTGTTCAAATTTTATATTTTTTCATGCTTCAGTGTTGGTAGAGTGTATGTGTAATTTTATTTGTAATTATATAATGATCTTTTTTGTGTCTTTAACCATTTCTGACTTACGGTCTGTTTTGTCTGATGTAGATATCGCTGCCCTTGCTCTCTTCTGGTTTCTACTTGCAATACCTCTGTCTGTCCCTTGACTCTGGGCTTGTGTGAGTCCTGAAAGCTGAAGCAAGTCTCCCGTAGGCAGCACATAGCTGGGCCTTGCTTTGTTATCCTTCCTGCATCTTTAGATTAGTGTGTTTAATCAACTTACATTTAGAGTAAGTACTGAGAGGTAAGGACTGACTCATGCCATCTTATTCATTGTTCTCTGGCTGTTTTGTCCTTCCCTTGTTTCTTCATTCCTCTCTTACTGTCTTCCTTCATGAATCAATGATTTTCTGTAGTGGTATACTTTGATTCCCTTCTTTTTATTTTGTGATCTACTGTACAATTTTGCTTGGTGGTTCCCTGAGGCTTACATAAAACATTTTACAGGCATAACAGTCTATTTTACACTGGTAACAACTTCTATTTCATATAAAAACCCTAACCTTTTATACTTCCCTTTTGTTTTTAATGTCACAATTTACCCTTTTTATATTGTGTTTATTATTATAGTAATACTTATTTTTAATACTCTTGTCCTTTAAACTTTATACTAAATGATTAATATACCATCATATTACAGTATTAGAGCGCTGAATTTGATGACATACTTCGCTTTACCGGTTGTTTATTTCCATGTTTTAATGTTAGTCATTAGCTTCTTCTCAGTTCTGCTTGCAGAACTCCTTTTAGCATTTCTTGTGAGGCAGGTGTAGTGGTGATGAATGCCCTCGGCTTTTGTTTCCCATTGCTCTCCTCCACCGCCAGTGGGGGGCACACAAAGATCCAGCCACAGGGTCAGGGGTGTGATCGGTGAGGCACACTGGGCCCTGGGGGTGTTCTCAGCAGCTTGTGGGCAGGCTTGTTGATAGAGCCCACGATGTAGTTAGTGGGCTCTGCATACCTTCAATGCCTTCTGGGAGTCCTATCTGCCACTCTCCCAGTCTTTTCCTGCCCCTGCCCCCCGGTCATACAGCTCACAATTTGGTATTCTAGATGGGGTCAGAGAAAAATGAACTTCTTTAGCAGCTGGGGAGGCCAGGTGCTCACTTACACACTTCACTTCCCTGTGAGAGAAACTATAGGCTGAGATGGCTCTTGGCCCTAAGCTGTGTTGCCTTAGGGGAGAAGTGGGCAAATCAAACCATTCCTCTTACCCTCTCCAGAGCTCCAGTGGTATGTGGGAACTTCTGTTATGAAACCCGGATTTTTACACTCTCTCATTCATGGGTGATCCTCTAAGACAGTTAATGTCAGGGGCTCCTAGAGCTAGACCAGTACAGCCCGAAGGTAGTTTCGCGGTCACTGAAGAACTCACAGCCAGGACCGAGGTCCATATGCCCATTACCTGACACATGGTGGGCAAGACCCCTGTCAGATCCCTCAGCGGACAGTGCTGGACTCCACAGTCCCCAAAAAGGCACTTTTGTCTGTGGATGGATGCCCAGTTACTGTTGTTGAGGGCAAAACAGGAGATGTCTTACTCCCCCATGAGGCTGATGCTACTTCCTAAAGGATATGCTGTTTTAATTTGAATTTCTCTAAGATTGTGCACATTTTTGGTCATGTATTTCTTTTTTGGGAGTTATCTGACCATGTTCTTTGTCCATTTTTCCTTGGAGGTAATGGCATTTTTACTTTTTAAATTCTTCATACTTTTAAGGATATCAACTGTTTATAATAAATATGCTAGTGTTGCTCCCAGCTTCTGCCCTTCAATCTTGTTCATAGTGTTTTCTGGCTTTTTATTTTGTAGTCAGAGTATCATTCTTTGTGATGTTTTCTTTTTTCATCATATTGGCATGATGATGTATTTAAACTTATGCAACATTTAAACATCTGCCATCAAAAAATTAATTACTGGTCAAAGTGGTTCATTATTAAAATAGGAGAATAATTATAATTTTTAAAGCACAAAAATAGTAAAATCCTGTAAGAGGATTTTAAAAACACTAAGTGGCTCAGTTGGTTGGAGTGTTGTCCTGTGCATCAAAGGGTTGTGGGTTCGCTCCCTTTTCAGGGCACATATGGGAGCCAACTGATGTTTCTCTCTCACATCAATGTCTCTCTCTGTCTCTTCCTCTCTCTCTCTCCCTCCTTCCCTCCCTCTCTAAAATCAATAAACGTATTTTCGGGTGAGGATTAAAAATAAGTAAATAAATCCTGTAAGAGTCCCTTATAAGAACAGTGCAAAATATTTAACATACATCAGCATATACACACCACAATTGTGCATCCTATGCCCCTCCCCGACCCCCCAAATCTTGTACTGATCTGTGTGGTCAATTTGAGAGCCACAGAATATGGAAATTCAAGAACCAACAGGGTCAATTCCAAAGAAGGAAGGCAGATGGTTCTTTAAGACCCAATGTGAAAAGACATGTAGAATAGGAATTATTTACACTATTTAACTAATCCTACAAAAATTAATGGGAGTTTTTAAAGGAGTCTTTTTAAAAAATGCAAGTAGGATCTTCAATATTCCAATTGGGAGGTAATATGTTTACAGGTATTTAAGACAAGACTACTCCAGCCATATAAATGCTTAGTTTTTTATTATAGGCACTTCATGCAAACATTCAGCACTTTTTGCTTCTTCTATAATACTTTTAGCAAGGCAGTTACAGTTCAGTTAAATAGGCAAATAAAAATAAAAGTTACAGATTTTACTACCAAAATCTATTGATTATATAATTTTTTTTAATAATTTTAACTATTTTTTTATTTTTTTATTATTATATAAATTTCTAATGCAATTTAAAATATTTATTCCATTTGATAATGTTTCTTCTAATTTCTTTAATTATAAATTCTTTGAAGTACTTGATGGAATGAACTTTAAATAAGTAACTATACATAGTTTTTCCAGTAAGTGTTCCCTTTTTAACTTTGGTTAAATGCCATATTTTAACACAAACACTAGAAAATATTTAACAGCTTATCTGGCCACAGTTTACTAGCGCTTGACTCCAGACTGGACATTGACCATGGAAAAGTAGATGCCCTTCTGCGCAAGCAGCTGCTGGTGGGTGCCGTGCTCCTTGACCCTGCCGTTCTGAAACACCACGATCCGGTCTGCGTTCTGGATGGTGGACAAGCGGTGGGCGATCACAATGCAGGTGCGGCCTTCTCTGGCTTTGTCCAGGGCTTCTTGGACAACCTATTGAACACTCATGTAAATTAATTCTGATAAAAATAGTCCTCTCCCTTTAATTCCTCTTCCATAATAATCCTCAAAATTAATTTATCTAACAATAGGTCCTTCTTTCACAATGATACCAGTGAAATATACCAGATTTTACAAAGCAAGGGATTTGGCATATCAGAAGATAATTGAATCCTAGTTTGGATTAGTTCTGAGGCATGAATTATCTAGTCTCAAAGATTTGACAATAACTACAGCCCACCCCATCATTTAAAAACATTTACTGGTATGCCTGGCCACACAGCATCCCTCAAAGCAGCCCTCTGGGGCCAGCTCGCCAGCAAATTTGGGAAGACTGAGCACAAAGACAGCTTCCTTGCATTTTGGTGTTTTTAAGATAGGAAACATCTTAAAATGAGTTTGTCTTTCTGTCTGGTGCCTGAATAACCAACTTTTTCTCAAACCAGAAATGATGACTAATTTTATCGTAAGGCCCCATCAGCTTGTAACAGCATGGTGCCCTCCCACGTTCTCACACATTGCTGGGAAATGCTGCCGGTGGGCATGGACATTCGTCTCTGGAATGCAGCTTCTCAGGACAATACAAAGTAATCCAGGGCTCTTTTTTGAAGCATAAATGCTGAGACTAATTTGCCCTGTTTTATCTTAGCTTTCTTTAGTAACAGCTACAGAAAGTGTTCAGAGTCCACTGAAGGGTGACATAAGTAACAATCAATACATGTGGTTGAATTTTGTTCTTTACCGCGGAAGATAGAAGCATACATTATATCTTAAGGACAACCGATTCAAGTGTGAACACGTCCGATGGAAACGCTCACCTTTTCACTTTCGGTATCCAGAGCTGACGTGGCTTCATCCAGAAGCAAAATCCGAGGCCGTCTGACGAGGGCACGTGCTATGGCGATGCGCTGTTTCTGGCCACCAGAGAGCTGAGTTCCTTTGTCTCCCACTCTGGTGTTATATTTCTGTAAATAAGAGTTTAGTGATTATGAAAAGTGGAACTCAGATTCTAAAGAGTTCGCTTACAAAAAAATGGATAACCACTTCCCTACCTACAACAAAAGTTTAGGTCCAGAATTTAAGAATGGGTTCATAGGGAATTAAACAGACATACCTCTAAATGACAGGTTTGATCTGTCTTCTTGAAAATAGACCACTTGTGTCTTAAAAGTTATATTTTAGTATAGACGTCAACATTTTTATGAGGAAGAAAAGTGTTGCAATGTTAGTCTCCTCCAGGCTTCTGGTTTCATTATGTGTGGGACAAAGATTGGTAGGAGGAGGGAAATTTGAACGGGTTATGCCTAAGAAAATAAATGAGACTTATTTTATGTAAAACCAGCAGGTGGTGCTCTCTGCATTATTGTAAAGTGAGGAAGGGAAGAAATTCTTGGGATGCTGGCCTTTGGTGGCTGTTTTTATAAAACTGTCTCCAGTGTTTCAACAATTTCAATAGACGTTAAGAAATTCTATCTTGATATGTAACTTTGAAAGCTGAAATCTGCTTTTTATTTTTCACATATTTGTTGTCCACATTAGACAACTGTCACTATTCAGGAGGATGACAAGGACAGGGTATGTGGGCAGAGCTGGATGGGATGTGACAGCACACACAACCTAGAGGACAACACTATCTTCTAATTGACAGGCCCTTGCCAGGGTAAGATTTTAGTCAGACAGCAGGCTCTGATGCTGGCACCCTGAGTTTGTAAAGTTCACGTTCTATGCAGCGCTGCCAATTTTTATTTGCTGTGTCTGGCAACCCTGGCTCTGCGGCACTCAGACCGAGAACTCCACCTGCGGATGGAATAAGAAGAGCCCGGGTGAGTTTCCGGCAGATGTTTGGGACTGGCTTTGCCCTGGGCTACACCTGCCTGGGAGGCAGGTGTCCTGTGTCCCAGGTGAGTGTGGGGGTGGCCAGGCTGCACTGATAAGGTATGGAGCCTGCTGAGGCAGGTAAAGGCAGGGCTCTCGCCCTGAACGGAAGCAGGGAACTAGAACAGTCTCCTGCAGGGCGAGGTAAATGCCAGTACAAATCACTCAAAGGAAGAAATGGCTCCTTAGACAGAAAATAGGACTTCAGAGGTTTGCGTTCTCTTTCCTTGTCTGAGAAAGAGAATCACAAGACCTACAGGTGTGCTCTGTGCGGCAGATGGAGCCCAGGAGCCTAGAAAGGTGGGGTCTCAGTGGCAGACAAATGCCAGAGGGCCAAGGCATATTTAAAAGCTAGGTAATAGTTCCCCTCTGTATTTGTCTTTGTCAACCCCTAGCCCAGGGGCTCCAAACCTCAGCCTGTGTCGGTGTCACCTGGGCTCCTAAAACATTGATGGCTGGGCCCCACCTCCCATGTTTCTCATTCAGGAGGTCTGGGGCCTGAAAACCTGCATTTCTTACAAGTTCCCAGGGGATGTAGATGTGCTGGTCTACGCCCATACATTGAGAACCCTCACCTTGTCATTAGTAAAGGAGACTGAAACTATCTTTTAAAATGCACAAGTCCTGGAAAGGGTCAATTATGCATAGTTGGAGCAAGAAGGTAAAGGGTGGGAGGGGGACAATGACCCCTCCTGGGGCCTGTGAGGGGGTGGCACCAGTTATCCTAAGATGAGCCTTGGGAAAAGAAAATCTTGGGAAAGAGGGCCACCTGGTATTGCCATCCTTCCCTATGAGGAGATTGCCTTCCCTGCTGGTTTGGGGATACTGAGCTTTATGTTTTAGGGAGTACTTCCGTACACAATACAGAACATAACTGGGGAGGGGGAGGGTTAGATGAGTTACGTCAAAACGCACTTGAAAATACAGGACTTAAGGGGCTGAAGAGAGGGTGAGCAGTTCTGTTTATCTACCTTTTTAGGAGGAATCCAGAGGCCAGCTGTTGGACAACAGCCCAGGGGAGGTTTCAGTGACCGACCCCATAGAGCAGAGTGTGGGGACCGTGAAATGTGCAACGGTGACAGAGTACGCAACATCACTGCCACCTCAGTGGCTCGGCCCTAGTCAGGGAGCCTTCTTTCTGGCATGGGCCCTACAGCCTGGCCTGACTGCGCAGGGAGGCTTGAGGCCTGAAGCCTGAGGCAAAGCTGCAAGGAGGCAGAAGGGGGGTTGGGAGAGAACCAGGGAGGGAGGGTCACGCCTGCTTCTGGGGACCCTGGACTTAGACTTGAAGGGAAGGGCCTCGCAGACGTAAGCACTGTTAGATCAGGCTTGTTCACAGGGAAAGTCAGTCACGTGGTCTGGTAAACATAACATCGAATGGGGACAGGAAATGTGTCCAGAAGCTTGTATAAAGGGGTGTGTGTGTGTGGTGGTTACTGATTTTTCTTCCCCTTTGTTAAGCCAGCCCTTTAGAAATCAAACTGTGGGTCAGGAAGGCTGCCACAGGCTCCTGGACTCCTAATTTGGAGGGAGACTCACGTCAGGCAGCGTCTCAATGAAGTTGTGGATGTTGGCCTCCTTAGCGGCCTGCTCAATCTCCTCCTGGGTCACGACCCGGCTGTTGTCTCCGTAGGCGATGTTCTCACTGATGCTGCAGTCAAACAGGATGGGCTCCTGCGACACGATGCCCATTTGTGCTCGGAGCCACTGGACATTCAGGTGCTTTATTTCTTTCTTGTCAATGAGCTGAAATCAGGAGTTCACAGGTCAACTTCAGGACAAGCACATTTTGAATTTAGCAAAATTAGTATCATTACTTCACATATTAAAACTGCCAAATAACGGCAAGACTACATTTTTGTTGTTAGGACTTTTTTTTTTGGATTATCAAGGAAAATTAAATAAGGTTATCATTGTAAGCTCTGAAGGACTGTCATGTCTCTTGTTTTAATACTAGCTTTTGATATAGGCATGTGGTGTGTAAAATAATGCCCCCCAACCCGAACACACACCCAAAATGCCCTTGTTCTAATGCACGAAACCTGTGTTATATCACAGGGCAACGGGGATTGTGTAATGTTGCTCATCAGCTAATCTCGAGAGATTATCTTGGATTATCCAGGTGGGCCTAATGTAACCATAAGGGTCCCTGACTATGGAAGAGGGAGGCGGAACAGCGAGGATCAGAGTAGTGCAATAGGACGAGGACTCGACTGGTCACTGCTGGCCTCGAAGATGGAGGAAGGGGCCAGAAACTAGAAAGCGTCAGAAAACAGATTCTCCCTTGAAGCCCCCAGATGAAACCCAGCCCTGCTGACCCCTTGATTTTAGCCCAATGAGATGCATTTTGGACATCTGACCTCCAGAATTTGTAAGGTAATAAATTTGTGTTGCTTTTTTTACACCACTCAATTTGCTGAAACTTGCTACAGCAGCCACAGGAAACTAATACAATGCATTATATTTCTGGAATGCTTCCTGGCATCCTTATTCTTATGTATCAGGTTTTCATAGGAAAAGTAGCTGAGATTAGAATTGAAAATAAATAACCACTATGACCACATAATGGGTTTGCAGGTCAGGTTTCCAATCTGATCTGCATTGAGTAGGATCAGGGTTTTGAGGAATGGGGTGTAGCAGTTAAATGGCACAGAAGTGAGTGTGGGAGGAGGGGGACTGCTAGACTCTTAGCAGGTGCTGATGTTGGGAGGTGAAATAATTTCTCAAGAGTTTCCTTATGGGTAAAATGGTAATTGTGGTAGTTCCTAAACTCATAGAATTAAGGATTAAACAAGATTATGCACGGACCCCAGTTAGCACAGTTGCTGGGCAGAATATGCACACCAAGGACTGCCAGCGACATGTACCTCTCTCTGTGCTGTGCTTGGAGCTCCAGATGATGGAGAAGTGGTTGATGGATGGACATCTACCATGTTGAGCCAGAGGAGTAGGAAAGGGAGGCTGGCCTTTCTCTAGTCACTTGGCTTCCCAAATTATGCTGCAGAAGCACGGGGTGGTGCTCCTTACAGCCTCGCTGATAAAAATCCTTACTCTCTGATGTGGAAATGTCTGCTCACAACATCTACTGTGCAAGAGAATTCAGTCATTTGAGTGAGAGAGCTGTTCCTCCCCTCTAAAGAAGATGTGAGTGACCCAGCCTCAGGCTTTTCTAATAGCGGTGATGAGTATATCCTGAGCCATACAGATGCTCTGTATCCTGTGTGCCTGGCTGGGTGCCCCTGAGAGACAACTGGCCAGGGGTAGGGCACAGTCTCTGCTGCAGGAAGGCAGCTTCTGTTTGTGAAGCTTGCAGATGCAAATGGAAACACAGCCGTGACCTTACTGACAGCAAGCCCAGTTTCCATGGAAACTATTCCGAGCATCTACGCCCCAGGCTGCTTTCCAGTATGAAGTGAAGGTGGAGAGGGGCAGGAAAACCCAGACAAACGTGCAGTGAAACAGCGGATCTTGTTAAAGGGAACAGTGTACTTGAGAAATAGAAATTTGAGGAAAGAAGGAGTAGTTATGTGTTTTAAATTTTTTTTTCCAGGTGTATGCTGCTGGCAGGAAAACAGACACTGCCTAGCTATTACAATCACATTCGAATGATCCCAGCAAGTTTAAATGAGCTTCTCCATTGCACTGGACACATTAACACTCTGAGCTTCTTCATCCCCGCATGGTGCACCGGAGTGGCAAACTATTAAAAATCTGTATTAGCTGAAGAATCTTTTTTCAGGGAAGTCATGGTTAGAAACCCAAATGTAAAACAGATGAAGGTGGAACTTCTTTGGCTGAGGCCTGAGTGGTGGTCTGAGGAAGGACCAAGGCACCCTGGCCCCGGAAATCAGTGGGTACCGTTCAAAAGATACGGTCTACATAACTTAATTAAGGAATTAAACACGGTAGTAATAATTAGGTAAGGCCTAATTAAAATGACTAGCTATCTCTATTCCAGATTGTTAAATCCACTGCTTGCTTTCATTTCGTATGTACTATTCTATGTATTCACTCTGAAATACTATTATGGATAAAATATTGGCCACTGACTGTACTATAGCTCCTGTGATAAGCAGGTCTCATGAATTCTCTTGTTAATCTTCATGACAACTCCTGTGAGGGGGGTGTGATTTTAATCCCCATTTTACAGACTAGGAAATGAGTGAAGTTATGTAACTTGTACAAGGTCCCTTAGCTAGTTACTGGGGGACCTAGGATCAGATGTACGTACCACAGGTTGGGTTTAGTAACACAAGTGTCTCATAGTTGAAAGATAGTTCCTGTCCTGCCTCAAAAGAGGACTGTCCCCATCTTAGCTCAGGCAGCCACTGGGTCATGCCCAGACAATGACAACAGGCATCTAGCAGTATCCTCAGAGGGACAGAGGACACTGACAGTGGTATGTGGGATGCACCAGAGAGAGGAGAAAGGAAAGGTTAGGGGAAGACTCAAACCAGAGGCAATTTAACAGTGAAGCTAATGAACTTAAGCTTCAACTGCAGGTAAAGGCTGGGTCCTGAACAGTGTTCTGGGTGAGAGGAAGGCCTGGCTGAAGTCAGGAAGCTTTTCCAGCTAAGTACTGTATTTACAATAACTTGCCTAAAGTAGAAAGGAACCAGAATCTTTAAGTTTTCAATATTTGGTTGTGACATTTTCATTCCAGGCAAATATTTATTTTTTGTACCTAATATTGTATATACCTCTGCATTCTTTTAAATAGAGTCCATAAAATTGTGTAACGCTCCACAAAACTTGGAACCCCCACTCTGTACAATTCCATAGCTTGGTTTTTCAACCCTCTCCACAATTTACCCCAAACCTTTCAAATGTATCAGTTCAGTGGTCCTCAAACTGTAATTGGCATCAGAGTCACCTGGGAAGATTGCAAAAATTAAAAGGCCAAGCCCTGCCCTACTTGAATGAGCCAGGGTGGCTGTGTCCTTCATTAGGTCTCCAGGTCTTTCTGATATATGCCAGTTTGAGGACCACCGCTCAGGTTAATGTTTCAAAAAAAAAAACACTTCAATGCCCACTGATGGTCATGAGGATTTTCTGACCTTGGGGTCAAGTCCTTTTTAAAAAAAATTTCTTTCCGATCAAGTGATGTTTAAATCCACATACTCATTTTTATAAGGTAATAAGAAGCAATTACTAGCAACCTACTGAGTTATTAATGGCTACTGATATTCATAAACAAAACTTGACACAGTTCCCAGTCTTTATTGGTGACACTTGCACTAAGTCTGGCTGTTAGGCAACACTTGGTAGTAATTCTAGTGCAAATGCCCAGGAGCAGATAATAGGATTCCCACAATAGATGAGAACACTTGGTTTTCTGTGCACTATCTGTGTTTTCTTGAGATGGTTACTGTCCTATGTACTCAGCATCCATTGCCATACTATGCTGTGTCTGCCCTTCCATAAACAAGGGACTGGAAGGCTAGAAATTATTTCCCAGATTTTGTTCTGGTTCTGAAAGTACCTAAGGTTCTATCAGTGAGATGCCAGTGCAAAATCTGGAAGGCAGAGGCCAATTCTCTTCAGCACCAGTGTTAAGCCAACACACGTGTTCCAGCAGATGGACTGTTTAAGGTCACACTCTGACCTTAGATCATCAAGTCTGAGGCAGCTGAGACATCAGCCTACTTTTCTGCAACTTCCTGGCCACAGCATCCCAGCTGCAGTGCTGTGATTTGACTGTCTTAGAGCATTTGCTTTCCTTCACTTTTTACTTTCACTCTTCCCATGATTTTTTTCTTATTGTACTTTTTCCAATCTTCCAAAGACTTTGCAAGCGCCTAATTCCCTTGATAAACCACTTACCTACTTGAAATACCTAGGGCAGTTTGTTTTTTCCACTGCAACATCACTGATATGGTCCATGTTTTTAATTGTGCCCCCCTTCTGTTTCTGTATCTGTAGAATAATTATTAATACTTTTTCTTTCTTCTTGTTTAATTATTCTACTGTTTACCATCATTGTTGTTTTCAACTCAACTCTGTTGTCAAGTGCTTCTTCCAGTAAAGAGACTGTGAGTGCGGCGGTGAGGCCATGACAACGTGTTTGTCCTTCCTAGATGGGTCTAGATCAAGAAAGTGGGAGAACCACGACCCTGGGTTGAGTCCACTGTTTCAGCCAAACTGGCCGAAATGGACACTGGGAACAAACCACTTATCGAACACAGATCACATGATCTGCATTTTTTCACATGATCTCTTGCATCAGATGGCATCTTGACTGACTGCTTACCCCCACACCCTTATGAAACCAGCTCTACTTATCCCTTAAGAAGCACTCAAACCTATCTTCTTCTTTAATCCACCTCATTCAAGTATAATCCACATCTCCTCGGAGAGGGCAGACAACATACGCTATCACTCATTAGAGCTCAACAGTTAACACACTGCCTAATAACTGGCCATCAAGGACCATGATTAGTGCTTTAGGGCCAACAATCCCTCCTGTTTCCCCTCCTGACCGTACCTTAGCCATGCTCAACTGCCTTCTTCACCACCTCTTCACTGAGAATGCCAGCAGTAACCCATTAATTGCCAAATCCTACCATGCTTTTTAGTCTTCATCCGACCCTCCATAGCCTTTGTCATTGCTGACTACCTGCCTCTCCTTGAAACACCCCACCCCCATCATTAGCTCCCACATCGTCTCTCCTACACCCCTGCTCTATCTTTATGGCTACTTAAATTTTTCGCTGGGTCTTCTTATGTAAGCTGAAACCCAGTTAAGGGAAGGGAGAGGGGCAATGTCGAGAGAGAGGCTGGAGATGTTGGCTGAAGCACATGACACAGCTTGGAGACCATATCTAGATGTCAAAATTTAAGTGGGACTGTTGTTTAAAGGCTCATAGTGAAGAATTAAATACATTCATGTAAATACATCATAAATACTTTACGATGGTGAAAAACTTCAAGTGAACTGAGTAAGAAAGGGTGCTCACCACTGATCCGGCCAGGGGGTCGTAGAACCGCTCAAGGAGCTGGACCACCGTGCTCTTCCCACAGCCGCTGCTGCCCACCAGGGCCAGCGTCTGGCCCTTCTTCACCTCCAGGCTCAGCCCCTGAAGCACGGGCACGTCTGGCCGGGTCGGGTAGTTGAACACGACTTCATTAAATGTCACATTTCCTTCTAACGTGTTCTAAAATCAGAACAATATCAATAAATTTCATTGGATTTCATTACATACAATATGTAATCCTGGAAACATATTGTATAGCTAACACTTTCTGGTGCCAGGTGTCAAAGGTAGTGAACTTATAATTGGCTTTCATTTGTAACCACTAGAATTTAATATATAAAACCTCAGAGTCAGTGTTTTTATAGCCTGTATTGTAAATACAATACAAATGTGATAACTCAATCTGTTCCCCAGGAATAATCTCCATATTCCCCAGGAATAATCTACATAAAATAGATGAGTGGATAAAACAACTATAATAAAGATTTTTAAAAACCTGATTACAGGATTTGCTTATAAAGTGGGCAATATTCCTATCTCTCTGTAACTTTGTCATACAAAAAGGTACTGGATGTTAATATGTAATATTAACATTTGTTAAAATGAACCCTTGATCTAGGAAGTTTCATTTTATCACCAGTGAATTTTAAAAAGCACCGATTTTATACTTTCATTCGTCAGTTGGGAGCAGGTCATATAATCAAAACATGCTACTCACCAGCTTTTGGCCTTCTGTGCTATAGCTGTCGATCAGAGGGGTTTTTTCGATGATCATGATGACGTGGGCCGCCGACACTTTGGCTTTGGCATAATCAGGAGCAAATGAACTCACCTGCCCCACTGCCATGGCACCAAAGACAATAGCTGAGAACACCCTATAAAAAAACAAAGACAAGCCATGTGCAAAGAATGTTAACCTCAATGCTTGGAAGCTGGCACTTCCACAGCCAGAGAACACTGCATCAAACAATTACAAAACAGAAGTTAAAAATCACTTTTCTTTATAAATTCATGAAGGTGTACCAGACTGACTGTAAAAGGACCCCATTTTTTCATCTCTTTCTGTATCTTCACCTTTCTGCAATGTGACTTTGCAGGTCCTCCATTTAAGAAGTAGAATTTGTTTTCCTACGCTTCGGACTGGGCTTGTGACTTGCTTTGATCAACAGGATATGGTGGAAGTGATTGTTGCCAGTTCCAAGACTGACTCAGGGGGCCTTGAATGACTCTCTCTCTCCCCTCCCTGCCCCCCTCCCTCTGAACTCAGCCACTACCACAAGCCCAGCTAGCCTGCTGGAGGACAAGGCACAAATGGAGGGGAGCTGTGTGGGTCCCAGCTAACTAGCTCATAGCTCACTGCAGACACATGCGTGAGCCTAACTGAGCTTCATCTTGCCTAACCTAGATCAGCAGAACTGCCTGGCTGACCCACAGACTTGTGGGTGAAAATAATGTTTATCACTGTATGCTACTATAGTGGCTGGTTACAGCATTTTTGTGAATCAATAATGGATATAGGCAGTGATGCTGGAATTACATCAGGGTCTTAGAAAACCTATGAGCTGCACGGTAAAGAGTTCCTTACAGATCCAGATGAATCAACCTTTTTTTTTTAAATTTTTATTTATTTATTTTTAAACATATTTTATTGATAATGCTATTACATTTGTCCTACTATCCCCCCTTCATTCCCCTCCACCCTGAACACCCTTCTCCCACCCACATTCCCCCCTTTAGTTCATGTCCATGTGTCATAAGTTCTTTAGCTTCTACATTTCCCCTACTATTCTTGCCCTCCCCATCTATTTTCTATCTACCCTCTATGCTACTTATTCTTCATACTTTCCCCCACCCTCCTCCTCCCACTCCCCTGTTGCTAACCCATGTGATCTTCATTTCTGTGGTTCTGTTCCTGTTCTAGTTGTTTGCTTAGTTTCTTCATGTTTTTGTTTCAGGTGTGGTTGCCAATAATTGTGAGTTTGCTGTCATTTTACTATACATGCTTTTTATTTTCTTTTTCTTAGA
>JAPYXV010000927.1:0-14619 GCA_028533065.1 Trachops cirrhosus | reverse complement strand
ACTGCCTCCACACTCCCCTGTCTCTTCCCCCCATCCCCACCCCACCCCCCCAGACTTTTTTAAGAAAATCAGAACATCACATGGTTGCATTTCTGAGCACTCTCTGCAGACTCTGCCGCTGTAAGGAGTGAAAACCTCTTCTGCGTGGCTTCCACATCCATTTCTTTTGTTATGAGTGACATTTAATATGTTGTCTGTCGTTTGTATGTTAGTCTGTGAACTTTCTCTTCATATCCTCTCAACATGCTCCCTGCACCTCTCTGGGGTGGGGCAGCGGCTGAGACCCCAGGCCTTAGACAGAAGGTGGGGAGCCGGCAGGGAGGGGAGCAAAGAGTGGAGCGCAAAGGCAGGGCGCGTGTCTGAGAAGAGGAGCCTGGAAGCGGGGTGGTGGAAGCCCCCGAATGGGCAGTAACAGGGCAGTCGTCTGTCCCCCAGGTCTTGTTTCTCCCGACGAGCGTGGGAGTGGCGGAGCAGACCTTCGTCATCACATGTGACAACTGCCAGATAAAGGAGCTGGTGACCTCAGGTGGGCTTGCGTGTGCGCCCGGGGCTGGGGTGGCGTGGGTCCCGGGGCTCCGGCAGCTGCTGCCCTGGCACTGGCATCACGGTGTGCTTTGCGGGGAGGCTGCAGCCTCCGTGCGCCAGGGTCTAGCTCGGGGCCTCTCGCTCTGGTCTTGGAGACCCAAGCCAGTCCCAAGGAGCCTTTTTGTGAGAGACGGCTGGAAACCTGGAGTGAAATCTTTCATCGTTTTACTTTGAAACTCACCTTGATCTCCTTTGGGGGGATTTCCAGCGACTCTCACGTAATCAACCAGATGCACCTCTGGGTTTCTGTAGGGTTAGAGGGGCTACCTGCTGAATTTCCTCAAGATTGGTCCTTGTTCTTTCCTTCCTTTTTCCTTCTTTCCTTCCTTCCTTCCTTCCTTCCACCCTTGCTTCCTTCCATTTGTCCATCCATCCATCCAGTTTCAGCAAGCATTAGTGAGTGCCCACTATGAGCTGGGTTACCAGAATCACCTCCTTCGGGGTGAAGATGTGGGGACGTGGATCTCTGTGTCACCGACCCCCAGTTCTCCTCTTGTGTACAATTGCAGGGATCCTGAGCAAGTTGTATGTGGATGGTAGCGTGATGTCCACAGTAGCCTTTGGCCAGAGAGCCCTGATTTCAGCCCTACTGAAACCTCATTCCTCTCTTTTGCCAGGAGTTGGGCAGCTGATTGCTTTGGATTTGATCTATATTTCTGGTGAGAAGAGTCATCCAGAGCCTGGGGAGCTCACAGACTTAACAGCCCAGTACTTCATACGATTTGCACCTGAAAACCTTCAGTCCACAGCGAGGAGACAGCTGACCGTTAGAAATGCTACGTGAGTGGCCCCCACGCAGCAGCCCCCAACACACAGCCCTTCTCCTTCCTCACCTGGCCAAGTTCCCAGCAAGGCGGCAGGCTCCTCCCAAGGGCCGGGGAGGAGACTGGGCACAGGATGGAAGGATCCAGATTTGCCCTGTCCACCATGGTAGCCACTGGCCACATGTAGCTATTTCAATGGAAACCAATTAAAATGAAATTTGAAACTCACTTCCTCAGTGGCACCAGCCACATTGTCGGTATTCACAAACCACACGTGTAGCCAGTGGCCATGATATTCCCATCGCCCCGGGACAGAGCTGCTCTGGGTCATCCTGGACCACCCTTAGCCAGGAACAGTGTTGTTCCCAAGAGCTCCTGTCCCGCCCATGAGGGGAAGCCAGCCTCGTCCCAAGGTTAGACAGACTGGCCTGTGGGTTCAGTCCTCACTGCCATTTACTTCCAGATCGTCCTCAGAGCGCCGCTCTGACGCCAGGACAGACCTCACGAGCCCCCCAGCCGGGCCAGGCCGGTGACCCCAGGCCTCACGCAGGCTTCTGTCACCCGGCCAAGGAGCCACACTTGGCCACCATCCTCCCCGATGACAGCTGCCATCAGCAGCACACCTGGAGACCTGCCCCTCCCCCTACCATGGAGTTGTCACCGCTGCTAGCCAGTGGGCACCTATCTTTCTGGCCAGAGAGGCCCTGGGAGGCCATAGTTGGAGAGGTGGCGGGCAGGGAAGGGGATCGACGTGGCAGCTCTCGTGTGGCAGGAGGCACTGCAGAACGCTTGCCCGAGGCCTGGGGTGCCCAGGGCCTTGCAGTGTAAGGCTTGGAGCGGCACCCCTGTGTTCACCATTCCTCCCGAGTCACTGTGGCCCTAGCCTCCAGCTGTTGTGGGTGGGGAGCATTAGGGTTCTCTTAGGTGGTCTCCAGCTGGGACTCCCTGACCCATGTGATGTCCCTTCCCCGGGCTCCTCCATGAGAAGGGCCTGAGGCCTGGCCTGGCCCCTTCCTGCCTTTGGGTCCTTTCCTGGTCCTTCCCAGAACAGGGCCCAACAAGGCAGGGGGCCAGAAGACCTGGTCCTCACAGAACTGGGGCATGACCTTGGATCCTCGGTCAATGTTGCCCTCACAGGCACGTGGAACTGGCCTTCCGCTGGCAGATCATGAAGCCCAACCTGAAGTTCCTAATGCCCGGAGAGACCTACAGCGTGGACAGCATCCAGTACCACCCTGACAAGGGGACCGCCTTCTCCGTCACACCCGAGAGGGGCATGTTCAACCCCCACGCGAACCACAAGTTCATCCTGAGCTTTTCTCCTCACAAGGTGAAGATGGTGCCGTCTCAGGAGCCACACAGGATTGGGTCACGATGTTTTCACCCTCTGGGCATGTTCTTTAGTGCCACCGAAGCCACCGCTCGGTGTGACCAGATGCCCAGCATCCAGCGAGGCTGACACTTAGCTGGGGCAGGGCGGGAGGAGGTGCTGGCCTCCGGACGGAGACGCGAGGTTGGCCCGGTCCCGATCCCACCCACTCCTCATCTGCAGCCAGACCCACTGCTCCATCCTGGCTCTGGGTTCTTCCATAGTTCTGCTACATCAAGAACTCCTGTCCTTGTCTGGCTACAACGGCCCCCAGAGAGTGAGGTGCAGGCTCCTGAGGGCAAGGTTAACAGCTCCCGGGTGAGAAGGCATGAGAGCTGGGGACGAAGGGGCCTGGCTGGTGAGCTAAGAGGTCTGCCTCTCACCCCGCATCCAGCCACCTCACTGCCTGTCCCAGGAGGGTGCGGTGCCTGTGACACATTGAGGGCAACGTGGGGGTCAGGAGAGCCTCACCTTCCTGTCCCCAGGCCCAGCTGAGGGAGGCACGCCACCCGGTCCTGGCAGCAGCCCCTCCTTCCCTAGGTGGGGGGGAGACGTGGCGGGGAAGCTGCACTTGTCGGGCCTTTCTCGGGGCAGCCTGGCTGGAATGCAGCTTGTTCTCAGGGCGCTGTTTGTCTTGCAGCTGAAGGACTTTCACAGTGTGCTCCAGCTGGTGCTAGAGGAAGTCCCCGAGCCCACGTGGTGAGCAGGGACTGGACCCTGGACGAGAGGTGGGGTGGGGAGGCTGCCTTCCCTGTGGGGACTCAAGGGAAGGCATCAGGAAGGGGTGGAGGAGCCACGTGACCCCCAGGAGGCATGGATGCGCAGGCCTGGTGGGGACTCCGCATGCAGGGAACAGAGCCTGCTGGACTCCCTGTGAGAGCTCAGGCTGCCCTGGAACCCTGGAGCTGTGCCCCAGGCTCATTGCTACCACCAGGCCACCGGGCCGGTGGCCCCCGGGTGGTAAAAATGAGGGAAGGTTTTGCCCTGTGGTGGGCACTGCTACCCACTTCTCCCGAAGCCGCCATCAGGGCGGGTGCGCAGTCAGCATCCTGTAGCAATCCCAGGCTGGGTGCTACACTGTGGTCCCAGAGGCAGCAGGGGAGGTGGCCCTGTCCCAGGCTTAGGTTGCGTTACTGTCACAGCCACAAGCTTTCATTGCTGTTCCAGCGTTTTGACTGATGCGTCTGATTTCAGGGGGCTTGGGCACTGTGGGTAGGGGAGTGTTTTCTTTTCACAAGACCCAAAGACATGGGACAAAATCGAGGGCCATGCAGGGCCAGGTTCCGGGCTGTGTCGGCTCCTGGCTCATGGTGCGTCTGTGTTCAGTTCAGACCCGGAAAACTTCGCCAACACCGTGAATGATGTGATCGTCCTGGAAATCGAGGTGAAAGGCTCAGGAGAACCTTTCCAGGTTCTCTTAGAACCGTATGCCCTCATCATCCCCGGAGAGAACTTCATTGGCATCAGTGTGAAGAAGGACTTCAAGGTGGGTCACTGTCTCTCCCCAGCCTAGGCTGGCCGAGACGGTGCTGAACTCGGATGCAGGTGCAAGGAGAACGTGGCTGGCGGGGTGGATGGCGGCCGTCTCACAGAGGATGAGTCCCAGGGCCCCTGAACCAACTTGGTTCGCACAGAGGCTGGACCGGGCGTGCCTGTCATTTTGCCAGCTGCCCCGTCCCCTCTGAGTGACAGGGCTGAGGCGCCCATTGCCACGTGCATGGGGGCCGGCCCCAGTGCCCACAGCCCTGCAGTGTGGCGTTGATGCCGTTGGATGGCCAGGAGTTGGCCGGGAGGGTGTTGAGAGGACCTTTTGTGGGTCCTTCCGCAGGCGCAGATTTGACGTTTGGGCGTGTCTTTCAGATGTGGAACAACAGCAGGTCGCGCATCAGATACACGTGGGAGAAGATCAGCGACTGCCACATCATTGAAGTGGAGCCCTGCTCGGGCACCATAGGTACCTCGGGGACTGTGGGAGGGGTCATGACTCGCCTGGAGCTGGCTGGGACAGGACACCTCTGGGTGGAGGGCCTGGGCAGGGGTTCATGGTGTCCCATGATCAGCTCCGGCTACAGCCTGGCCCACATGGATGAGAAGTCGGCACAGGCCAGATGTCCAGGCCCAGCCGCCGAAGGGACCTTCCCCTGCTTCTTTCCTCCACCTCTCCCCGCTCCCTCTCAGAGTCCAGCGAAGTCGAGGATTTTGAGTTGAAGTTTACCGGGGGTGTCCCCGGCCCAATAAGCCAGGACCTGCTGTGTGACATCAGAGACTCGCCCTGGCCAGTGGTGCTGCACATTGAAGCCACATTTAAGGTGCCACGGGGTGGGCCCGGCAGGTGGCAGGGGTAGGCCCGGGGACCACATTCCCAGTGGCCCGGTGACCAGGCCCTCTGCTGTCTCAGGGGCCCACGCTCGTCATTGACGTCTCAGCCCTTCAGTTTGGCTTGCTGCGCCTGGGGCAGAAAGCCACAAACTCCATCCAGATCCAGAACACCAGCCCGCTCCCCGCCATGTGGTGCCTGAAGGAGAGCCCCGTCTGCCTGGAGGAAAGGCAGGAGACTGTAAGTCGGCCGTGCTGGCTCCCACGGGCCCCGTCCCCCAGGGGCCGATGTACCCGCATCTGGTTTGCACTGTGACTCTGCTGGGGCATTCAGAAGGCTGGGGCCGGGAGAGAAAAGCCTGCCTGGTGACATTTTCCTGACAGTGTCCCCAGTTCTCCCCATCGCTGAGGCCGCCGGAGCCTTTTTACAGCAGAACTTAACCCCACACTGGATTTTCCTGTTACTTTCCCCACTGTCTAGTGCAGAAATAGGACATACGTTTCTCCCTCTGTCAGAGCAGCCTGAGTCAGGAAGCAAACAGGTAGCTGAGCTGTGCAGGAAGCTTCCAAGGCCTCCAGGGAGGGACAGGCTGGGCGAGCTCACCCCAAGTTCCCTGCGGAACTTCCCCAGGATTGTGCCTGCAGTGTGCGTGCCTGCCACCAGGTGGCGCTTGGGCCTGAGCTCCAGCCCAAACCGAAGGGCTTCGAAATAAAACCCAAGATTCATTTCCACTCAAATAGCATCTTTCTTTTTACTATAAAATAAGAAAACACCAAAAGTGGCTACATATTATAACCCGCACATTTAAATCGTGGTGTCACATTGGAATATGTGATGCACAATCCAGAAGACCAAGTCACAGTGCATCAGTTAGTCACCAGCAGCCCATAGCTACAAATCACCGACTAGCCACCCCCACTCCTCGCACTTGGTGGCCTTGGATCCCTGGGGGCTTCCTTAGTCTGTCGCTGCACCTGTGAGCCTCTGGCCAGGTGCATTTGGTGAAGGTGCCTCCCTCTGACGGCTTCCTCCCAAAAGCTCCATCTTGCCCTTCCATGTTCAGAAGCCGGGGAAAGACAGCCTCACGTGCATCGTGTCTGCTAACACGTGTCCCCTTCTCTAGGGCTGCTCTCCACTCCAAAGCCGCTCTCCCTCACCTGACGGCCTTCCCTCTCCAGACAGGCACTCTGAAACTGGGAAGCTGTGACATTTGGGTCGAATCACAACTCCATTGCCAAGTGCCCTGTTAAACAGGCTTGGAGTTAGCACTTCCCCCCCAGGCTCATTGGTCTCCCGGCTTGGACTGGAAACCACAGAAGCCTGGGACTGGGATTGGGGGCAGGCCCGTGTTAGTCCACAGGACAGGGACATTTCCTCTAATGAAGCCTTACACAGAAGCCCCAGATCTAGAGTAAAGCATGACTTCTCTGGCTACCCAGAGAACCCCTTGTTAGGCAGCCCCTACCCCATCCTTCCTCTCCCCACTTATGCAGAATCCCTGGGGTTTCACCAGGCACAGCTGGAAACTTACAAACCACAGTCAACCTCTTGACTTGATAGAGAGATAGAGAGGGACAGGGTCGCACAGCTGATGGGTGGTGGAATCCTTGGGGGTCCTGGTTCCCTAATTCCCGGTCTGTGTTTTTCTCCCACTGAGAAGAGTAACTACATTTTAGAATGGAAATAATGGTCAGTTTATCGTATATTAAGTAACCGAGGCTCGTAGGAATCCTGTCTCGACGGTTCTCTGCATTTTGTTCGTTTGAGCTCTTAAAAGTGATGTTGAGATTCGGGGCTGGTTTGCTGTGCTCAGGTCAGGAGACCCAGAAACCCAGCCCCAGAGGTACAGCCACGCCCCCAGGGCTCCAAGGGAGGTGCGTGTGAGGAGCAAAGGCCCAGAAGCAGAGGGGCTCTGTCCTTGCCTATGGAGCTCAGACCCCGAACTCCAGCCAGGGCCCACAGGGCGCTTTTTCTGCGAGTTCGGCCTCAGCAGCCAGTAGTAATGGCCTGCCCACACCTTCCACCAGTGCCAGAGAGTGAAGCTTCAGAAGCAGAGGAGCACAGGGCCCAGACAGCACAGCATGGCCGCCTGGGAGGGAAGGAGGGAGGGGCACTGCACAGGCCAGACCCAGGTCAGGTGAACAGGCTGCCCTCCAGGCGGGCGCCTTGTACTCACTGTCTGGGCCTCATGGAAGGAAGAGACCAAAGAGGACAAACCTCCCTCCTGGGTGTGATCTTTCAATGTCCAGTGACCCCCTACTAGCCAGTGTGGCCCCTTGGGGGCCATGGCGCCTCTCAGTCATTCAAGGACAGAACAAAGGGGCTAGAGAGCCCTTCCCAGGTACACTCATGTCCCTAATCCTCTTCCCTTCTGCCCCCTCTTTGTCTGTGTCACGGAGGGAGTGGCCACGTGAAAGTTTTACCTCTCCCCCAATTCGGTGACTTGGTGGCTTTCCTTACTTAAAGCCATCAGCGTGTTGACCCATACCTGCTCGGTGCAGGTGGCCCCTTAGAGCCATTGCATGGTCCCCAACCCGCCCCAGCGTATTGCCTCTCATGTCTTGGCCAGGGCGTGGGGACCTCCCCCTTGGAGACTCGGCTTCTGTCTTCTGACTCCCCGGACGCTTTCCCCGCTGTGCTCCCCACCTGCTTGCCTCCTTCCGGAAGAGCTGGGGGCAGCCTGGGGGTGGAACTCGTCGGGCAGGGCCAGCCCCAAGGCCTGCTGTTCCAAGTGTCCACACTCCTCATCCTTCTGGGTTGGCTCCCAATCAGGTGTCGCCTTTCAACCTCGAGCCCTCCAGCGGCCAGGTCTACCCTCTGGGGCAGTGCAGGGTGGATGTCACCTTGGAGGCGCGGCGGTGCCAGTGTCTGCAGACCGTGCTGGTGCTGGAGGTGGTGAACGGGCCCTGGAGGTAAGCGGGCGGGGGAGCCCTTACAGCGCGCTGTCTGCGTGTTCCGGTGTATTTGCGTCTATTGCGTGTGATTAAGTATTTCTCTGTAGGCATTTCAGAATGTAAAGGTGTTAACACATGTTTATCCTGTAAAATTTGGAAATTACAGAAGACAGAAGGTAAACTCTGCACATACCCCGTGACCCAGCATGACCCCTTCTAGATTAACCCCCAGGGGACGCTACCCACGCACAGCAGCAGCCGTGTGCTCCTGTGGGAGTCCCCAAAGCCGGGCTGTTCGCAGTAGTGACAAACCGGAGACACGCGACACTGGACAGGGGGACAGACACCAAACAGTCGTGGTGTGTTCCAGTGAGCAAATGCTGTTACCGCACACCGAAGGCTCCACAGGTTGTTAGTGATGGGGCCTCCCTCCTCCCCTCCCTCCCCTCCTTCCAGAAATGTCTTAAAGTGTATGGAAATAGGATTGGCCCTGGCCGGGTGGCTCCGCTGGTGGAGCGTTGGCCCGTACCCCGAAAGGCTGCAGGTTCGATCCCCATTCCATGCGCGTGCGTACAGGAGTCAACTGACTGATGTTTCTCTCTCCTTCTCCCTTCTCTCTCTAAAATCAATAAACACGTCCCCGGATGAGGATTTAAAAAAGCACAGTTGTAAAAATCAGTCTCAGGTACCCATCACCTACCTTCAGTCATTATCAAATCACCACAAATACTGTGTCGTCTGCACCCTCATCCGCTCCTCCCCGCCCCCTCCCAAACTATTTTGAAGCCTGCGATTCGTTTTCTGGAGCTGACTGGTGGAAATGTTCTGGAATCAAGTAGCAGTGGTGCACCGGTGTTCTTTTCACTATCATTCACTAAACTGAATGTATTTACGCTGCGTGTCTTACATGCGTCTCTGCACGTATTTTGTATTTCATTATGAAAACGTTTAAATGCTTGTTTTAAATCTCTGTGGATACTCTTGCGCTATCCTCCACTCCTCATACAAAAAGAAACCCGGACGTATGTGTAGGGTCTGTTTCCAGGTTTTCTGTGTGTTTCCACCGGCCCGGGCTCGCGCCCCTCCACCACCAGCACGCTGTCCCGCTGACCGCAGGCAGATAGCAAGTCTGAACACCCAGTGCAGCGACGTCCTGCGTTAGCCTGCTTTCAAAAAGTTGTGTCAGTCATTCTGTGTCTTTTGTCCTTCCACACAAATGCCATCATCAGCTTTTTTTGTATCCACAAAATCGTTGCTGGGAGTTTGACGAGAATTGTGCAAAACCTGTGGACCAACCTGGGGAGAATTGGCACCTGTCCTGCAGCGGCCCTTCTGGTCCATGAACTCAGCGTGCCCCCTGCCCCCACCCCGCTTATTAAGTCGCCTTCAGGGTCTTTCGTCAGTGTCTTTCCCTTGTCAGCACACAAGTCCTGCACGTGTTTAGTTAGATTGACACCTGAGCATTTCCATTTGGGGAGCAATGATCCCTGGCATTGTATTTCTAATTTCTGTTTCCACATGTCCACAGTTAACATACAGAAGTGTATGCTGATGTCACACCTGTCGCTTGGCTGCCTCGTTACTTCTAAGACTTTTTAAAAAATAGATTCCTTGGGACTTTCTACATAGACGGTCACATCATCTGCAAATAGGGACGGTTTTATGTCTTCTGGTCACCATGCCTTCTCTCTCCTCACGCCCCAGCTACCTCCCTGTGTATGCCGAGGTCCAGGAGCCCTACGTGTACCTTCAGAGCAGCCACGTAGAGGTCAGCAGCCTCTACCAGGGGGTGCCCGCAACGGCACCCATCACGCTCATCAACGGCACGCTCCTGCCCACGCGGTTCCACTGGGGCAAGGTGAGCAAGCCTGCCCTCAGCACCAGCGGCCCAGGTAGGGGGGGATGTTGCCCCTCGGGCGCCCCCAGAACAGATGCTCAGCCTGCCTTCCACAATCTGGCCTTTGCCCCACAGTGCCCAGAAAAGCTGGGCCCCTCGAAGGAGCTGTACATCTGTCTGGCTTTTTCTTGGCCTGCCTCCAGGGCATTTGAGGACCCTGTCTGAGAAGGAGCCTCGGGTGCGCACAGCTGGACCTCCCGGCCCGTGACAGGTCCTAACAGCTGCTGGCAGTCCAGCTGAGGCACTGTCAGTGAGGTTGCTGGGAGCCTGCTCTGCACACCGTGGCAGAGGGGGCCACATCCCTGTGCATCAAAGGCAGCCACCCTCTGCTCCCCATCATCCGGGCTTCCCAGAGCAGCTTACGTAGCTCAGGCAACCCTTGACGGATGTGAGGTCCAACGGGGTGCGGAAGGAGAGGAGAAGGGGCCTGTGGTTTATCCCCACCAGTGAGCACCCGGCCCTCCTGGTCCTGCTGCGGGCCCCAGCCTGCCAGCCTCCCACACAGCATGCAGCAATGCAGGGCACTCTGTGTGGATCCCTGGTCCATCCTGGGAGTCCAGCACATGACAACAGGCCCCCTTTGTGTCTGCCAGCTCCTGGGGCACCAAGCAAGCTTCTGTAAAGCAAAAGTCTCCCCCCGACGTGGCACACTGGGCCCCGGTGAGGAGCTGCAGCTTAGTCTGGAGTTGACTGCTCACACCCAGGTGAGCAGGGGCATGAGGTGGCCAAGGGGCTGAGATGATACCCCGCACCTTTCTGCCTGTGCGCCCCCAGCCCTGGTTTCTGTGGGGGGAGGGGTTTGCCGTGTTTGAGTCTGGGTCCCCCATTCCTATGTGCTTGTTCTTGGGGATATCAGGCCAGAAAGCCTGGAGCGGGCCTGAAGTGCATGCACCTTGGGGCCCACTGGCCATGTCCAGCCTTCAGCACCAGGTTCTGCCCTCCCCGGGCCATGCTCTGTGGCCACAGGCGGGCCCTCCTTCCAGTTTCCTCAGAGATCCAGAGCAGAGCTGCTGCTTGCGGCTGGCCCCATGCTGGGTGCTGCTGGGGGGTGAGGGGCACTAATGGGCACCCAGGTGCCTCCTAAGAAGGGTGCAGCTTCTCCGTGGCGTGCCCCACAGGAGGGCCAGCAGGGTGGCACATGAAGAGGAAACTTATTCCTTCAGAGACTTGGAGACCCAGGTCCTGGGTCCTCTCTGGCAAACACAGGGACCGTGGGCTTCCTTACACGGCTGGGCCTGAGCTCTGAGGTGACAGACAGGTGGGCCCAGGCCTGGCACAGAGCAGACCTCCCTCAGGGAGCGCCTGGCTTCTGTGTAGCAGCTTCATCAGAGTAAATGTGTAGCTTCTCCAGAGGTCCGCCTTGCGGGTCCCCTTTCAGGTGGGCGTGCCCAGGTATTTGGAGTAGATGCAGACAGGAGCCCGGAGGAAGGGGCGGGGCCTCCTGGGGACAGTGTGTGGCCGATGGGCGGGGCCTGTGGCTGGCGGCTCTCGGAGGGACTAGGGAGCCCTCCGCAGAGAGAAGCCCGAACAGAAGTCAAGGCCTTCCTACTGAGCACCCTCCACAGCAGCCAGCTGTGCTGGAGAAGGCCTGAGACCCAGGCCTGGGACTTACCCGTGGTGATGTGCCCCCGATGGGCTTTCTTCCAGGACAAGCTGACCGACCTGGCCCTCCCTTGCACCGTGTCAGGCATGAAGAAGCCGCTGGTTCTGGGCATCATGGGAAAACCCCAGGGAGTGCAAGTGGGCATCACCATCTCTGCAGAGGGCTCTGATAGGAGGTGAGCCCAGGGCAGGGGCAACTACTCGAAGGCCCAGCATTGTCCCAGGTACCAGCCTCTGCCCAGCTGATTCCTATGCCCAGGAGCAGCCCCCTCCCCACCTCTGTGGGAACAGATTCCTCTAGCCCAGCCCTGTCCTCTCTGTTCTTTCCCACCCACCTGGAGGCATGGTGTCCAGGCAGGTGGCAGAAGGCAGGGACAGGGCTGTGGGTCCCTTGGGCTTCTAGACAGCTCTCACACTACCACCCATGGCGGCTCACGGGTCCTCCGCAGGGCAGAGGGTGGCATGTGACCTAGTGCCCATGGGCACGGGACAGTGTCCCCAGTGCAGAGCCGGGGCCGGGCTGCGAGGAGGCGCTCCTCCTGGACTTCGGCTCGACGGTACCGCTGAGGACCCGTGTGAACCGCCAGCTCGTCCTGACCAACTACTCCCCAATAGAGACCCCTTTCACCCTCCAGTTTGAGTACTTCGGGAGCCCTCAAAACAGCCTGAGCCAAAAACCCAACCTGTAAGTCTGGCTTCTTCCAGAGGCCATCCCTGGGTAGGATGTGGCCAGGTGGGGTTTGACCCAGTGGGCCTCTGTGGGGCTTAGGTGGCCAGAGGCAGGTGGGTGTGAGTGGGAGGGTGTGCTGTCACAGGTAGACCTGGGGAAACGCAGAGAGGAAATGCCTACTTCCACCCACCGCCCCTGGGCCCTGGGGTTGGGGGGAGGGCGACTCTGGGAGACGCTGGGGTTGAGGCCCTCCCCCTCAGCCTGCTTTGCGGACTGGAGGGCTTCTAAGTCGGCAGATGGATGAAGGAGAAGGCGCTGGAGGCAGAGGGAACTGTGCAGGCAGAGATGTGGCAGTGAGGCGTTCCTCAAAGCTGCCATGGAAACAGCCATGGGGAAAGTGTTTACACCATAGAAACTGCCAGTGTACCAGCACATCACGGCAAACACTTCGCTGCGAAATTGCCCAGGGCAGGGGAGCCCAACTTTAAAACCACTGCTGGTGGTGGTGGGGAACCACTAACAGTTTCTAAGCCATTGACTGTCCCATTCCAGAAATGTTAGTGTGCCCTCAGTGCTGGGCAGGTGTTGGCAAGAGAGGCTGGCAACAGGGGCCTGTGGCAGAAAGCTGGGCAAGGCATGGGGAATCTGGGCTGGGTTAGCACCCAGGGGTCACCAAAGCACAGAAACTGGGGGTAGGGTCCCTACCCCAGAGCCCTACTGAGTTTTTCGGGGAGAAGCCCCTGGGGCTGGGGGAGAGCTTTGGGTGGTAGGGATGTAGCAGGAGCAAAGACCAGAGAAGGAGGCGAAGACCCTCCCTCCCCTGCGGGGAGTGGACAGGGCCGTCATTCCTCCGCTGGGCACCTGGTCAGATGCTGGTTGCCAAGGTTTGGATGGCTTGACGCTCTTGTTTGTGTCCTGGCTGGTGAAGCTCCGACATGTCTCCTGCTCTGCTGAAGACGGCACGGATTCGCCAGCAGCTGGCCAAGCGGGAGCAGCTGGGTACGATTCCAAGGGCAGGCGCTGAGCCTGGGCCTGGCCAGAGTGGGATTGTCCGTGATGTCCTGAGGATGTGGACACCGGCCATCTCAGTGTCTTTCCTAGCAAGGTCCCTGAGATGGCTGTGGCCCCCATCTGACAGCGCCCCTCTTTTGAATGCTGCCTTCTCCTTGGTAGGGCATAAGGCATGTGCACAGGACCTGGATTTGCTTTGGGATGGGTGGCAGTTCTGGGGGGTGGGCTCCCCTGGAGGCTGGCCTCTGGACTCTGGAGTTCCGGGCAGAGGGCCTGCTTTGCTGGACCAAGGAGAGGCTGGCGGGGGGTGGGGGGGTCACGTGTCTGGTACAGTACTTTGCTAATGCCTGAGGGTTTGGACCTCACCCTCCCACCCTGAGGTCCTGAATTTGCTTTCCTGGTTCTCCCCCAGATTTTATGGAAAGCATGTTGTCTCACAAGAAAGGAGCTGCCTTCTTCCCCCACGTCTCCCAGTGCATGCTGGGGGCCCATCAGGAGCTCCGCATCGACATCACAGGCTGCGCGAACATGTGGGGCGAGTACTGGGACAACCTCATCTGCACGGTGAGGGCTGGCAGGTGGCTTGGGGCCTGGGGTGCGGGGAACCTGACCCTGGCCCTCACCTCCAGGCTGTCCTTTCTCCGACGCCTGGCCCTCAGCCTTTCACATCTCACCAAGTGAGAGGACTTGAGATGGGGTTGGGCCTCTGCATCTGTAGCAACCACTGGGATTCAGGCAGGCGACATCCTTGTGAGCAGTGGAAGCCTCCCACCTTTTCCCATGGGGTCCCTTGGCTGGGGCCACACTGAGGAGGGCGGAGGGATCCAACAGGCTGCCCGCGGGGGCCCTGACTGAGACCTGAAGTGGGGAGTAAGTGTGGAGAGACAGCAGTGTTCTCCCAGAGCCACACCCTCGCCCAGCCCTCAGCGCATTCATTCACTGACTCACTCACTCACTCAGCCTGAAATCAAACACCTACTGTGTGTAGGTTCCTGTGTGCTCTGCTGGACCAGGGCAGTTGCAGGGACAGATGCAGGGATGAATAAGGTAACAGACAGAACCATCAAGGGGCCTCCTCTGTTAGTGTATAGGGAGGAAAGGTGTATGTCATCCTACACTATTTAGTTATGGCACAGAAGATTTTCATGAACCGTTTCGTGTACTGGGCAGGTTAATTATAGTGGATATTCACTTTACATTGTATTATGTACGGCACAAGGGTTGATCACTTAAATATACAGAGTTCTCAACTGAAAATAAGGGGGACAAAGCAGCCCAGGTGGGCAAAGGGTTTTTGAATAGGCAATTCAGGAACGACAAATACGAATTACTGCTGAACACATGAAAAGGTGTCACTGTCACTGGTAACTGAAGTCACAGCGAAACCTGGATTTGGTGAGAGTCACAAGGTTTATAGGCGGCAGAGGCGCAGGGGAAAGCGTGCTCTCTCGCTGCGGGCGCGGGCTGGGGGTGGTGTCATCCTCAGCAGGCACTTTGGCCGCGTGCTGGG
>JAPYXV010000926.1:0-14621 GCA_028533065.1 Trachops cirrhosus | reverse complement strand
GGATGTAGGTCCTTGTCTTTCATGACTTGGAATACTTCTTTCCAGCCCCTTCTTGCCTGCAAGGTTTTTTTTTGAGAAATCAGCTGACAGTCTTATGGGCACTCCTTTGTAGGTAACTGTCTCCTTTTCTCCTGTTGCTTTTAAGACTCTCTCCCTATCTTTAATCTTGGGTAATGTAATTATGATGTGCCTTGGTATGTTCCTCCTTGGGTCATACCAAGGAGTTCCCAACTTCTTTGGGACCCTCTGAGCTTCCTGGACTTCCTGGAAGTCTATTTCCTTACCCAGAATGGGGAAGTTCTCCTTTATTATTTGTTCAAATAACTTTTCCACTTATTGCTCTTCCTCTTCTCCTTCTAGCACCCCTATAATTCAGATGTTGGAACATTTCAAGATGTCCTGGAGGTTCCTAAGCCTCTCCTCATTTTTTTGAATTCTTGTTTCTTCACTCTTTTCTGATTGGATATTTCTTTCTTCTGGTCCACTCCATGAATTTGAGTCTCAGTTTCCTTCCCATCACTATTGGTTCCCTGTACATTTTCCTTCATTTCACTTAGCCTAGCCTTCACTTTTTCATCTAATTTGCGACCATATTCAACCAATTATGTGAGCATCTTGATTACCAGCATTTTGAACTGTCTAATCTCATAGGTTGGCTATCTCTTTGTTACTTAATTGTATTTTTTCTGGAGCTTTGATCTGTTCTTCCATTTTTTTGTCTTGACGCTCATGTTACATAGTGAGGGGTGGAGCCTTAGGTGTTTGCCAGGGTGGGGCAACCCAGTTGCTGGGTTGTGATGCTGTGTGTGGGGGAGGAGCCTGAGAGGGAACAATGGTGCTTGCCCAGCTCTCTGCTGGATTTCAGTCACTTCCCCACTTCCCACAAGCAAACTGGGCCCTTCTTGTGCTGATTCCCATGTAGGTGGGTTTGTGTACATTCTAGAACCCTGTGGGTCTCTCCAATGAACTCTCCAGTGAGTCTGGGAGTATCTCCCTGCACCTCAACTCCCACAGGTGTTTGCGATCGGTGTTTTGAGGCTTTATTTCCCTGCGCTGGAGCTCTGGGTTGCGTGGTCTGTCTCGCTCCCCAGTTTCACCTGGTTTATCTTCACTCAAATGTGGGACCGGATGCACCGTGCCCCTCTACAATCCACCACCTCACTGCATCTGCTAGCTGCCTCTTTGTGCACTCAAGGTCCGCCAGCCTCCCTGCTTCAAGCCCTCTCCATCCAGGCTCTCTGACTCCGCCCCTCCTACTGGTCTGGATGAAGGTGTCTACTTTAACTCCTTGGTTGTCGGGCTTCCATACAGTTCAATTTTCTGTCAGTACTGGTTGTTTTTTTTGTTTTTAAATTGTTGTTGTCCTTATTTTGCTTGTGCGCGGAGGCACAGTGTGTCTACCTATGCCTCCATCTTGGCCCAAAGTCTAAATGAAGTTTTTCTGAATGGAGTAATAAAAGGTCAGTTGCTTCCTTTATTTTCTTTGACATTGACAGAGCAGGGAAGATATTCCAGATAAAGGGAAGAGGAGAAACAAGCCCATGCCTAGGGAGGTATCAGGAATTCCTTTCCTGATATTTGTGTTGTTGTTCAGCTCCCAGGTTTCATTAGTGGAGGTCCATTATGTGTCTAAGACAATTTTTAAATTTATTCTTCCTTCAGAAACTCCTTGGGCATGTTACTAAGTGCTATGGTCACAGTTACATCTTATTTTGCAGTGTTTTAGAAAGTTCTCATTTTGATAGAGATTGCTGCTAGAAATGGTTAGAAAGAACAGGAATGGTACTAAATACAGTCATATTCATGTCTTTGTTTTGCCAAGTACTGAAAGAAGTAGAGTTAAGGGACTGGTAGCCTCCACACTAGTATTTAATGACCTATAATAGTTAGCTCAGGAAGAATTCAGATTAAAAAGTCTTAAAGTTACTATTTTTGTGGAGAAATGGGGAGTGTGAATTGTTTATATGTAAACATGGTCAACAAATTGAAAGCTCAATACTGTAGTCCTATCCTGTCTATGTGCATTTTACTTAACAAACCACTTTGTGCATGAGCCGGAGCCACAAAACAACTACATTCGTGAGCCAAAAAGGTAATGACTAGGTTCTACTTGGCATAGATTTGCTTTTTAAAAGTATTTTTGTGCAGGTAAGCATGTGCATGGTAATTAGTCAGGTGTACAAAAAAGCTTCTGATGAAAACCAAGTCCTTCCCTGTCTCACTTTCTAGAAGCTTTAGCCACTCTGTAGCCCCCAGGCTTCTTTCAGGTTCTGATGGGCCAATCAGTGCTCCCCCGTAAAGGTTCTTTGTGTTACATTCTGGGCATATCTTGCTCTCCTCTGGCATGGTTGTTATAATACTTTTTCCATGTTCTAGAGATGAATCACTTGCTAGCATGAATAGGTACTCAATAAATATTTGAATGAAAGAAGTCATGTTTCTTTGATAATATCCTTGATGATACTTACTTGTCCTTTTCTAGTAATAGATCCTGAAACTGACCTGTTCCTTGCCCAGTGTATTTCTAGTTTGTTCTTTGGCTCTTGTGTTAGTTCTCTATTGGTTCTTAATGTTTTTTATTCCAGTATAATTTCTTTTAAACCTGAAGACTTTCAACTTGGAACTGCAAAATAGAGCCCACAGACAGTTTCTATGAGGAACTCACATAAAGAATAAGTATGAAAGCAGAAGGCTGATCTGAAGGGGTCAGTTAGGGCAGGAATGGCAAAAATTTGAGCTGGTGATGTGCAGCCCCACCTGGTAGCGAATTTATTGCTGGCATCCACTCTTCTGGGTCTTGTCATATTACAGGATGACAGATGAGAATTAAGAGCTTCTCACGGACATGTTTGCTTGGAGTAGTGACAGAATGATAGTATTTCTGAGGTTCACCTGGCTGTGTTCCAGGTGCCTATGTAGACACACCCGTAATACAAAGCTGTGCAGGGAATCATGAGACATCGTGTTTTCTAATAGGTCAGCTCTGGAGTCATTGCGTAACGCCGCATGCTTTCTCTGTGGTTTCTCTGCACAGAGTAACAAGTACACTGAAGGGGGATATTTGTAAAGAATTTTCAGCACCAGATTCTGTATAAATGCAAAACTGTCACAGAGGATGGACAGTGTTCTGGTATTTTTGCAATGATTGTTTTGGAAAATGGTGATTTCTTCTTCTATGCATGAAATCTTTGCCATTTCTATATACTTTCCAAACTACTAAACTTGTTTTCCAAGTTTGCTTTTGTGTATATTTTTCATGAGTAGAATATTATATCTTCTTTATACTTTATAAATATATTGTATATATGAAAAAGCTAACATTTCTTGTAGAAGCATAAAATATTTTTCATAAAGACAGCCTTGATATTTATATCTATAGTATAGATTATAAATTGATTTATAAATTGATTTATATATAAATTATATATTATACACAGCTATTATATATAAATTATATTGCACATAATATATAATTTTATATTTTTGTGTATGTATGATATATAAAGTTATAGCACTGAAATGGGGGCAGATTTAAATATAATGTATACATATAGTATTTAAATCTGCCCCCATTTCAGTGCTATAATTTTAAAGATAATTTATTCTCCTTTTGTTTACAAAGTACTTCTTTACCTGCCTGAGACAGAAGGATTACGTTGGATTTGTGGGCTCTACCTGTTCCAGTTACTCTGTCCATTCCCACTTGTGCCTCACTGGGAGAAAGGACCCAGAGGGAGATCAGATCAAGATGGAATACTAGCCTCACATGCTAGCCTTCCAGAAATATTTTGAAGTAATAGGAAAGATATGTGTGCATTTTCCACAGCAGCCTGGAAAAATAAGAAAGGCTGGTCTCAGCCGGTCAGAAACTATTTAAAAAAAAGATTTCTGAGGCAAAAGGCAAATGTGAAACAATTGAAACTGAAAACCATACTCCAAAACCTGGGCAGGACTATGGAAGGAGGTAGTGATGGATTACGGATTGCTCCCAGTTTAGTGGCTGTGGATGTATGGGAATTAGAGGAGACCCAAGCAATTATCAGGTGATGTCTATAGAACTTGCAAGGCACCAAGTCTCTTTCCAGTAAATTCTTTTCATGGTTATTTAGCAAGAGTCAATTATTATTGTTTGCAATCAAGAATTCTGCTTGATGTACTCACGTTCCTATGATAAACTAGTTTGTATTCATGACAATATTTATAGTATACAATTTAAATTTCCTATACACTTACTCAGGGTTTGTGGTTCTTGAGTCCAAATGTACATATTCAGTGCTCTCACAGGGCCAGAGAATGGATGCTGGTGGAATGCCTGGCTGTTCCCTTTTAGTATCTCAAAGATGCCGGGAAACCTGGTTCAGGAATTGGTTATTATTTCTCCTTGTTGCAGTTGATTCCACCTCTGGATGAGTGAGTTCTTAATACTTCCTTCACCTTTGCATCACTTACTCAGAGGTTAGAGTCCTTGGCTGA
The DNA here is from genome assembly GCA_028533065.1 of Trachops cirrhosus. NCBI lineage: Eukaryota > Metazoa > Chordata > Mammalia > Chiroptera > Phyllostomidae > Trachops > Trachops cirrhosus. Next base: position 10,148 of record JAPYXV010000926.1, on the reverse strand, counting down.
AACCAGGTCAGGTGTCACCACCCAGCTGCCAGGTGTTAGGGAGTCTGGATCCTGCCTCCACCAAGCTCACAAAGTAGGAATTCTCTCCAAATAGGGAGGGAGCTTGATATTACACCCAGAACAAAAGAACTAAAATGGGAAATTCTCTATTAAGAATATTTGACATGAGAAACTTTTTTAATATTACTCATACATGAAAGAACAAAAACCATGTAATCATCTCAGATTCCCATAAAGAAATTGATAAAATTATCACCCATTCTCAATTAAAAATCAAAACAGAACAAAACAAAACAAACAAGACCAAAAAGTAGGAATAAAAAGAAACTTTTGTTTGATAAAGGGTATATACAAAGGACTATGGTGCAGTCATTCTAATATTTAGTGGTGACATTTTAGAAGTAATTTGATTCAAGTCTAGAAAAAGAGGAGATGAATGTTCTCACAACTCTCAGTCATTTTTTTATTGAAGCCCCAGCCAATGCAGTAAGAAAAAGAAAGAAGTATGGAGGAGGCATTCTGAAATGGAAGAACTAGAACATTTACTCTTTGAAAAGACTCCATAGACAAACTCTTTTTTTAAAAAAAGATTTTATTTATTTATTTTTAGAGAGAGGGGAAGGGAGGAGGAGAGAGAGGGAGATAAACATTGAAGTGTGAGAGAAACATCGATCAGTTGCCTCTCACACACCCCAGGCGTGTGCCCTGACTGGGAATCAAGCCAGCGACCTTTCACTTTGTGGGATGACCCCATCCAACTGAGCCATGCCAGTCAGGGCCATTGACCAAAACTGTTTTCACTGGCCCTGGCAAGATAGCTCCACTATGGGTTCGATTTCTGGTCAGGGCACATACAAGGAGCAACCAATGAATGCATAAATAAGTGGAAAAACAAATCAGTGTTTTTCTCTCTCTCTAACATCAAGGGGAAAAAACAACTCTTCACAAATATGAGTTTAGCAAGATGGCTAGGAGATAGACCAATGTAATAAAGTCAGTTGCTTTCCAATACACTAGCAATAGCCATTCAGAAAGTAATATAAGGTATAACTAAAACTACAAAATACCTAAGAATAAGCCTGTGTTAGTTTACTATTGCTATGTAACAGCTTACCACAAGTTGGAGGCTTAAACATACCCTTGCTTATTCTGTAGGTCAGAAGTCTAGGACGGTGTGGCTGGGTTCCCTGCTCATTCTCTTGGCTGAAATCAAGGTGTTGGTCAGCTGGGCTTTCATCTGAAGGCTCTAAGGAAGAATCTGCTTCCAGACTCAGATTGTTAGCAAAACCCCATTCCTGTGATTGTAGGACTGAGGTTCCCATTTTCTTATTGGCTGTCAGCTGGGTTTCACTCTCAGCTCCTTAAGGCTGTTCGCACTGCTTTCTCAGATGGCCCCCTTCATCTTCCCAGTGGCAAGCACCTGTCCGGGTGTTCTCCTGCTTTGAGTGCCTTACTTCTCCTCTGCCCTTCTCTTTTGTTGGAGTAATTGCTTTGCCTGTAAGGTCCCAAGTGATTAGGGCAGATATACTCTGATAAGTCCCTATATTAAGGCCAACTGTGACATATAACCCCATCACAGGGGTGATATTTATCATACTCACCGATTCCAGGGATTAGAGCAGGATATACATAGGGGGTGGGAACTATTTTATAAATTCTGCCTTCCACAATGCCCAAGTAGAATTTTATGAGGCCTGCATGAAAAAAAGTATTAAACTTCCTTGAAAGATATGAAAGAAAACCATATGGGTTTTACTTTGTAAATATCATGTCTTCCCCCACCAAGTCTGTCAATTAAATTTAATTCATCAGATTTCCCAACAGAATTGTTTATTAAATTGGTAAGCTGGTTCTAAACTTGCTCTAGTAGAGAAAAATGTCTAAAAATTGGCAAAGACAATTTTGAAAAAGAATGCTGGATGTCAACAAATTAAACTACCATAAACTCATCAAAATCTTAGAGGATTGGTTCGGGAATAATCATATGGGAATAATCCCATAATTATATGAGATATAATGAGGGTTCACTTAGTAGGTGATAAAGTTGTTTCAAATCCAAAGAAATGATGGCCTTTCTGGTAAAAAATGGTGCAGTTGTCTATCCACTTGGAAACAAAATTAGGCTCTTATCACAAGCACAAAAATAATTTTTAGACAGTGTGAAGAGCTAACTATACTAAGTAAAATTGTGTTAGAAGTACTTAGTAGAATTTGCTCATAAACTTTGGGTTAGTTAGAGAATGCCTAACCCAAATGCGAGGAAATGCAATTGATTAGCAAGCACATGATAGAACAGTTACCTCCTTCCCCTTTATTTGCTCAATCGGATTGGAAAAATTTTGCTCAATCCAAATTTTGGCAAGGGTATGGGGAAACATACTCTCATCGAATGAATTGTAATGGTCTTTTGGCAGTGTCCATTGTAATTTTAAGTGTGTGTATCCTTCACATGAGTAATTTCTAGATTTTTACCCTAGCTGAAGGCATAGGTACTGAGCACAAAGATATATTTACTCGATGTGGCGTTGTTATTATGCCAACGGCCTGAAAAGGTCTATGGGGGAAGTGCTTTTTGTTTATAAATCTAATGGATTTTGAAAAGGGACCAATTAAGTTCAGCCAAGAGAAGTTAGAGGAAAACAAAATACCTGTGGGATTTGAAATAAGAACTATTTTCTCCCAATGTGTGCTTTTATCACCTATTTTATTATACATTTAATTAAAACATTTCTCTTACGTTACAAATTCATTTTCTAAAAACAGTGCAGTATTGAGTACTCACCTACAGGAATGAGCATGCAACATTAAGTCTCTGGGAGAAAACTGACACTGAGCCCTACTTCATTAACACAATGTGTGACTTCTTGGGGACCTTTCTTTTTTTTTACTATCCTGTAATAGCTGCCGATGATGGGGCAAAACAAAGGAAATGCCTGTAATCTGTGTGTATACCATTGACATGGATTATTATCAAGATGAATGTGGTATGTGGAATAGTGCTTGCTGGTTAAATGTTTATCTCATAGGTGTGAATAATTGGTATTTAAGCTATTAGATGATAAGAATCTTAATTTCAAGAATCTGTGTATGTAGTGGGAGGGGGAGAAGAGAGATGAGATTTTTAGATAGGTGTCAGCTTTTACAGAACAGCCAAGGGGAATGTTTTCTTCATGTTTTTGCTTATGTAAAAGAGGTACAGTAAATGGTTTTTGATAGGGCTTTTCAGAACATTAAAATTGATATCTTTAATCCAGGGGTTTATTAGTTGAGGATTGAAAATAAAAGTCTTGGCTATTATTTAAAAATTTTATGTCTTCTGTATTAATTGTGAGAGTAACACTAGTTGAAAATGACTTAAAGTGAAAGATTATGGGGTTTTTAATTAAAATGTGTTTTTTGATGAATTTTTTAGATGCTCTTTATATAATTTTTTTTTAATCCTCACCTGAAGATATTTTTAAAGATTGTAGAGAGAGAGGAAGGGGACAGGGAGAGCGAGGGAGAGAGAAACATCTCTTGGTTGCCTCCTGTGTTCCCACCCTGACCAGGGATTGAATCCTCTGTTTAGATATGAGGCCTGGCGGGGGATCAAACCTGCAACCTTCTGGTGTGTGGGACCGAGCTCCAACCAGCTGGGTCACCCAACCAGGGCTATAAAAGATTCTTTTTTAAAAAACAGTTAATCTTTATTGTATTTTTTCCCATTACCATTCAGTCCCCTTCACCCCCCTCTCCCCAGCAGTCACCACACTGTTGTCCGTGTCCATGAGTCCTCTTTCCTTTTTGCTCAATCCCTCCACCCTCTAACTCCCCCCGCCCCACTAGCTGTCATCCTGCTGTCCATCAAGAATTTTGTCCTGAAGATAATTTTCAATTCCATAAGAAAATAAGTTTATTATAAATTTAAAACCCACTACAATTTTAAGATTATTTTCCAAAGCAATTTCTTTAAGACACTTTACTTAAAAACCCCTTTTCCTTTGTTACAGAGGCAACACTTAATAGAGGGAACTGCGGGCTAATAAAATTGCTCCTGTTGTGAGCGAAGCTAATAAAAGATGAGAACTGTGACTGTGTCCCCCTGAGAATGACAAAACACCTTGTTAAAAATAAAGATAAAACTGTGCATTATTTTTGCAGAAGTCGACAAAAGGTTCCGTCGTCCTTGACCACGTATTCCGGCACGTAAACCTTGTGGAGATAGATTATTTCGGGCTGCGATACTGTGACAGAAGCCATCAGACAGTGAGTACAATGACTCCGTATTAAATCTTTCTGGTTTTAAATTTCACTCTGCCTCTGGTCTTTCTTGCTGTGGTTTTAGGAGGTTAGGGTTGTTGTGAATGAGAATGACTTGGAGAACCTTAAACATGTTTTCCCTTGCTAATTTCTTTGAATTCTTTTCCTTTTGCCAAACGTCTGCAGAGCTGCAGGATTCACAACTTGCATGTGTGTACTGCTCTTTACACATGGCTTACCGGCTTCCATTTTTGCAGCCACATCATAGCGAGTACTTTCCATTTGTGCTGTTAGGACTAAGTAAACCAAGTAATGTGTTAGGGGGCAAGTGGCTGGTCTCTTGAAGTGACAGATGTTACTACCTTTTAAGAAAGCGAATGGTTAAAGAGAAGGAATATATACAGTGTAAAAAGGTGGCTGTCTAAGTTTTAGAAGTGGGACAAGCAAGTACAAAGTAAAATAAGTAGAGGCTTTTATTAATGAGCTTGATGGAGTTAGAGTAGTAAAGGTAACCAAGCTTTTGCTATCTGATGTCAGTTGTTCACAAGGGATTGACTCAGAACTTCTTCCCGACTGTTGCATGACAGTTACTAAGAAACTCACTACATTGGTTAGTATGGATTGTTTGTGGTTATAAGGCTGAGAAGCTGTTTCTTAGATGATAAACAGAGGACAGACTTTAGAGGTCATGGTTTTGAGGTACAAAAGGATATTCATTATTGACCTTTGTTTTAGTCTAAGAAAGATCTAAAGCCCTGATAAACACAGGCTTACTTTAAAAATACCCTAATTGACTTAGCTTTTATTTTTCAGGCTGCTTACTTCTTGTTGAAATAAAATGTTGGTTCTTCTTCCTTCGTCAGTTCTTCTAGCCTCCACTGGGTCATCTGGGGTCTGTCAGTGCAGCGAGGGACATGATGGGCTGAGTGATGTTTCCCTGCCCAGGTCTCAGTAATGTGCTCAGATGAGAAGAGGCAGGCAAATGGAATGTTATTGATGGTGATAAGTTGTGATTTTTCTTGAGCTAGTTTCACAACCTGTTCTGTTTCATAGGAGGATTTCACAAGTAGGAATAAAAAGTTGAGTGTGTTGGTTAGCTTTCCAAAGCAAGGAATAGTTTTCTAAGGGCAAGTAGTCATTAATGCATACTTCAAAGGAAGGGAATGGCATATGCAGAAGTTTGCCGAATTCTGTCCCGTACGGGTCATGCATCAGTGTAGGAGAACTGTAAATCTATACTGAAAGATTAGATTGAAGGCTGTTGAAGAGATCTTGCATTCTATTCATGTTTTTGAAATAACATTTTTCCTAGCAGAAAAAAAATGTAGTTTCCTCATCTTATCTCATATGTCAGACCTTGCCTGGAAAGACTGACTGTCTTGCTAAAATTATATAGACTGTACCTTTTTTTTTCTTTCCAAAGGAAAGGAAAATGTGAAAAGCTGGAGCATTTCGAACAATGGCCTGTATCTTTACAAGAGAATTATCAGTTGGTATTGATGGTTTATCCAGAGTTTTCTAGGGCTTATATTAAAATCAAAAAAATTTTTTTCTTACCTTTATTCCTAAAATTTGGCATTTGTGATAGTGTTTGTAATACAAGTGTTTTAGGAGAGGATAAATCACACAGTTAGAAGGAGAAAGCTCTTACGTAATTTTTTTTATTCAGGTGTGTAAATCACATGAAAAATGATTTTTTTTTTACCTCCTGATTTTTTTTCTGGTGAACTTAGATAAAACAGAGGTTATTTGTAAACATTGTGTAGTCTTTGCATGTCCAGGTGTCTGACTGTCTTATGTCCTTTTTAACTGTGGGAAGGTGTGAGAATAAGGTCGTGAAAACTTGCCCTTCCTCCAGGTAACCGTTTTGTCACAGCATACAGTTCTGGGGGACAGACAGAGCCTGGCTGGGTAGGAGCACATGCTTCCATTCCTGACTTACTCCTGTTGGGTGCTGACGCAGAATTTCGGATTTCTCTCAAGAGCAGCTCAGGCAGGCTTTTCACTGCGGAAGGGCCACCACCCAAGGCACAACTTGACGTTTCTAGGGAAGTTGTTGATAAACCCAAATTCATTTTTTCCGTATTTTCTCTATATTAGTAGGAGCAGCCCTGCATATACCATAGTTACGTAATGTAAGTATTTCATAGTTACTTAAGTTAAATGTGCATTTAAGGAATAACCCTATGCGGGGAAGGCACAAGACATGGTAAAAAATACTTGCCTTAAAAACAGAGAGTAATGATTCCCATAAGTGTGCATTACTGTCCATTAGATTGGATTTTGTATGTTGCTTTGTTTTTTAGTATCCTAATGTTTATTTTTAATAGGGAGTGCCTGTGTAACAATCTATAGTGTAATTAAGATCAGCATAGAGAAGACTTTGAGGCTCTAAGAAGGACCCCTTAGGTCTACCCTTTAGGCAAATAAAAAGAGAAAGTGGAATGAGCTCTGACTGATAAAAGGGAATGAAGATTAACAAGGAAAGAAGACATGGCTCACTTGTCCATGAAAAGCCCTAGGCTCTCCCTTCCATTAACAAATGATCATGCCCTGGGGCTATGCCTCAAACACTCGTCAGGTTGGGCAGTGCGGTGGGACTGGTAACCTGAAGCACTGCTAGTCAGCCAGTTATGGTCAAAGTATAAGTGTGCAAAATATAAGCAAGTGAGTTATACGGGTAGTGGCTGAAATGTCAGGGAGGGCTTTATGTGTATGTTGGAGATCTAGTGCATGTTGTCTGAGAAGGTAGGCAGCTACCCGAGAACCTGATGAACATATGCCTAAGAGAGGTGGAGCTCACACGGCAGGGAACCCGTCTGCTCTGGAGGATCCAGACAGTTCATCATTCATTACCCATCACCGTCTTTGTCATCAATGCATTAGGCGCTATTGAAGATTTTCCATATGTGGTCATTGCATGCTCAGAACACCTGTACAAATTTGGTTTTATTATCCTACCATTAGAGATGAAGAAACAGAAGCTAAAAACGTTAAGCAACTTCCCCAAGGCCACATAACTATCAAGTATGAGGACCAGAATTCAAATTCAAGTCTTCATGTTTCCAAGACTTCGCTGCCACTATATTGCCCTGACTGGAATGCTTGCACGATAAAAAGACTCTGCATGCTTAGGGTACTAGGGAATTCTCTCTTTCTGTGCAATTCCCATATTAATGTTTATTGAGAGGACTTCAGTGGCATTTTATAATCTTATTTCCCAGATCTTGTGGCAAGAAAGTAGCTTATTTTGGCCTTTGTGTAGGAGCTCATGGGTCCTTGAACAATAATGTAATGAATGCCTGATATGGGCAGGTCATGTACTAGAACCTCCTCTCTTTTTCACATAGTCTCAGGAGTTCTAGGGAAAAGGAATTTACTGTCTGGATTATTAAATGGAAAAATATGAATTTTATTAAATTGTAACTGGGAAGTTCATGTAGCAAATGCATTGATTCAGGTGTTACCTGTGTGTGAAGAGAAACAGCCAGACAGACCTAAACCTTGTTAGAGCGAACTTCTCTTTAAGGAGTCCAGCTAATGTGATTTGAAATATTCCTGGCACTCTCATTTCTTAACTTCACCTCTCAGGTGGGGTCTGTTACAGGATCTCTAGAAAATAAAAACAGTGCTCCATGAGGACACATTTATTGGGACTGAATCCACACAGTGCTGCATGTGTTAACCCAGGCGCACTTCTATGAAGCAATCTCTTAAAACCGCACCACGAAGTTCACATACTTGCAGTTCCTTTTCCTAAAGAGAAATGTGAAAGCATTTAGTCTGGGCATAGAGCCTGCTTTCTGTCCTGCTCTAGCCCCTGTCATCAGGTTCTTTCTTTATCCGGCTGGTCTGCATGGGGAAGGTAGCTCTGTTATATCAGGGCCTTGGTTTGACTTAGAGAAAATTCTCAGCATCGATTTAAGGTGGATGTGAAGCAGTCTGTCACAGGGATTATAAGAACACACATGAGAGTCAGAGATCCAGATGTGTCTGATGGTCTTGCCACTTATTAGTTGTCAATATTTAAAATTCTCTGAAAGTACTGATCATTAATTTAAGGCAGTGGAGCATTCAAAAAGTTTGCTCTCTCCAGGCATTCTAGTACTACATCTCACCAGTTTAGTTGCCAGCTCAGCAGGAACACCTCTTGTTCTCCTCACGATGTATGATGCAGCAGCTCAGCTTAGTGTGTCTTCACTTTGAGTGGGTACCAGCTCTCTCTGTGCTCTGTGTCCTACTTCCTAGCACCTGTGAACATGCACTTTGTAAAACAAAAGGGACTTTGTAGGTGTGATTAAATTAAGGATTTTATAATGGTGGGATTATCCTGGATTGATTGGGTGTGGGGGGCTCTTCCTACAGGTGAGCCCTCCCCCCCACCGTCTGCCACAGATGAGAATCAGTCTACCAAGACATGATCTGCTTGGGGAGGAAAGGTGGCAGATCTCTCAAAGGAGAAGGGCCAACAGCCTATTGCTCAATGGGCTTTTATTGGGTTCAGTTTGCACAGGAATACAGGTGAAGGTCATCAGTCATTGTCAGACAGTAAGGATCAAACAATAGACAGCATACAAAGAACTATGAGGGCTTATTCTGAGTCAGGATCAGTGAGCTAAAGGGCTATAAAACTTTGGGAAACAAAATCATTCTATGCTGGACCCTTATCATTTAAATTGAAAGCATTCTTAGCAGAGCAGATTTCACAGGATTTTATGTATTCTTTCTTAGGCCTGATTGCCCAGGGAACCCATCCTTACCAGCACAAGGCTGTACCACCCTCCAGCATTGTTTCAGGCTTAAGTCAAGCAAGGGAAGTAAGGCAGCCAAGAGATAAGGAGACTTTTCACCGACAGAATGACGACTCAGGCTTTGTTAAAGCAGAGGGGCGAGGGTCCATTACCCCCTTTTTCTGTAGCCCCCCAAGTCCTTCCCTGAGGGCCCCTTTGTGGCCATGCCTGTCTTAGGTTATCCCTCCCTTGAGGAATCTTACCCATTATTGACTAATTAGTCATCCACCCAGGGCCAAGCAGGGTGAAGTAAAAGGTGGCAGAGGCGGTGCCCTTGCCAGGGAGATGAGCTTTGTCTCCTTAGTGGCTTAGGGTCTCAAGGTCTCTCACTCAGCCTTAGTCATGGGGAGTTATAGCTTCTGAAACGAAGCAGGGCAGTTCCCAACCATCAGATAAGATCCGTGTAATTCCAAATGTTCTTATACATGAAAGAGGGAGGCAGGAGAGTCAAAGAGGGGATGTCATAAAAGCAGAGGTCAGAGTCATGCATTTACTGGAAGGGGGCCTTGATCCAAGGGATGTGGTAGCCTCTAAAAGCTGGAAAAGGTGAAGGCTTGGGTTCTCTCTGGATCCTCTGGAAGGAACACAGCCCCTCCTGCACTTCAGTTTTAGCCCAGCGTCTTAGTCACTTCAGGCTGCTGTAACAACTTGCCATGGACTGGGTGACTTACGCAAGAAACACTTATTTCCTGTAGCCTGGAGGATGGAAATCTGAGGTCAGGGGTCCAGCATAGTTGGGTTCTGGTGTGAGTCCTCTTCCAGGTTGCAGACAGCTGACTTGCTATATAACTTTACATGGTGAAAAGAGTGCTCTCTGGCCATTTCTTATAGCTCTACTCTCTGACCTCATTACCTCTTAAAAGTCCCAGTTCCAAATTCTATCACATCGGGACTAGGGTTTCAACATAGGAACTTTGTGAGGGACACAAATAGTCTGTTGCACCAAGTGAGACCATCTTGGACTTCTGTCCCTTGGACTTGTAAGATGATAAATTTCTGTTAACAGCAACAGAAATTTATACAAGGGGGACCCCCCAAAATGGAATTTATTTATACAAAATTGTGTATTTATTCTTACATGTTTAAACTTTAGTCACCTTCAAAATATTCTCTTTTTTT
>JAPYXV010000925.1:0-14622 GCA_028533065.1 Trachops cirrhosus | reverse complement strand
GTGCCTAGGTTCTTTTGGATTAGTGTTTCAGGATTCTTAGGATATAGTCCCAGCAGTGGAATTGCTGGATCAAAGGGCAGGTCCATTTTTAGTTTTCTGAGGAAGTTCCATACTGTTTTCCACAGTGGTCGTACCAGTCTGCAATCCCACCAACAGTGCACTAGGGTCCCTTTTTCTCCACAACCTCTCCAACACTTGTTGTCTGTTGTTTTATTTATTTAAATTAATTAATTTATTTTTAAAGAGGGGAAGGGAGGGAGAAGGAGAGGGAGAGAAGTATCAATGTGTGGTTGCCTCTCACGTGGTCCCCACTGCGGGGACCTGGTCCGCAACCCAGGCACGTGCCCTGACTGGGAATCGAACTGGTGACACTTTGGTTCACAGCCCACACTCAATCCACTGAGCTACGCCAGCCAGAGCTGTTGTTTTATTTATGATGGCCATTCTGACTGGTGTGAAGTGGTACCTCATTGTGGTTTTAATTTGCATCTCTCTGATAGCTAGTGATATTGAGCATCTTTTCATGTGTTTCTGGATCCTCTGCGTGTCCTCCTTGGAGAAATGCCTATTCAAGTTCTTTGCCCATTTTCAATGAATAACCTCTTTCATCCCACTGTCGCCAAAGCCTGCAGAGCAGCTGAGGGTCGGCCGTGTGAGAGGAGCTGAGAGCGCCCCGGTGGGTGACCGAGACTGCGCTGCCTCCGCATTTCACCCAGGTGGCACGTTCATGGCCACTTTTTCCTATCTCTTTTTTCCTTGTCACTTTTTCCTATCTCTCTACCTCTTCGGAATTTCCTATCTCTTCGGAATTAGGATTCCGAAGGTGACAAAGTTGTGTAAAGCATGTCTATTTAACACACTTTTTTGAATTGAGAAATGAAGGCAGGCTCTTTCTGACAGAAGCTGCCTAATTTGACTAGTTGATTATCCACTAAATATTTCCCACAAATTGAATCAGATAAATCTGTATCTCCAAGGTTCTGATGAAAATAGGTTTATAGCAAGTGACAAAATAAAAGCACTTTAGTACAAAGATTTTCGGCAAAAATATATCAAAATTAACAAATATTTCTATTTCTTGAAGCTTTCTAAGTCAATCTGGTTTAACAAGGTGCCTTTAAGTGAAAGAATAATAGATGTAATTAATAGTCATGTGATGTGTCTGGGTAAAGCCTTCTTAGCTGACTCCACAGAGCCCTGGCTGAGTGGCTCAGTCGGAAGAAGTGGGTCCCCTACGCTGAAAGCTTGCAGGTTCTGCCCCAGTCGGGATCAATGTTTCTCCCTCTCCTTCTCCCCCTTCTGCTCTCTCTAAAATCAGTAAACATATCCTTGGGTAAGGATTAAAAAAAAAAAAAAGAACTCCCAGAAATGGAAAGGAATGGCACTGTTATCTGGGTAACAAATCCATTGGTAAGTCAAATGGTTTTAATTCTTTGTTTTCAACAAATTGAAGGAGAACATAAGTTATCAGTTGATGAATCGCCAGCTGACAAACAACAGTTTTGTTGACGCCTCACAATGTGGTATTTGAGCAAGTGACTTGGCCGTGGTTCAAAGCACTGAGTGGCAGTGCCATAACAGAACTTCTTCCCTTGTCATCTACTTTCTGTGTGAACAAAATATCCATAGAAATGAAAAATCAGAATGGAATGGAGGTTGTATCATGTAAGTAATGTTCATCCACAGATATGTGGGCTAGTAAGCAATGCGCTTCCAACAAAATTTTACCCATTATTTAATAATTATGAAAATACATATATTATGTAAAGTCAGAGAAAAAATTCAATTCAATTTATAGACATACTTTTGTGGCAGAGAAACAATGGAGCGATCAATACATTCTCACCCAGAAAGATAATCATGACCAGATAAATTCTGTGGGGTTCAATGTGAAAAAGAAACCATATAAAACTTCCAACTGTTAAGAGTTTCTTAATGTATTTTTTTAAAAGAGTAATAATCCAGATCAAGCAGCTACATTCTATTTGATACATTTCAAAGTGACATAACTGGGTACATTTTAAAATGTCAACAAAATGTCAATATAGCAAAAGGTACACTATTTACAACTATTTAAACTCACGATGAGAAATTCAAGATGCTTAATGGGTTATTTTCAAAACGATGTTTCCACATTGTCTTAGAGGGATTCGAAGGCCACGCTGGGTCTGCAGGAAGGCCTCCCCAGGGCCTTCTGCCAGTCTGAGGGGAGCACCTCCTGACCCAAGTTGTGGGACAGAACAGCGTTTGCCATTGGCCTCTGTTTCTCTCTTTTCCCCTTCTCCTCGCTTTCTCACCCTTTTCAAGAGACTGCTTTCATCAGCCGGCCACGACAAAGCCAACTCTTTTGTCATCATTTCCTCGGCTTTTTTGCAGGGCCTGTGCTGGAGCCCGGAGCAGGGAGTAGGCCCTCGGCTCCTGTCCCTCAGCACCCTTCCTGCCCTCCGTAGGTCCCCCTCCTCCCTCCCGCCGAAGAAGTCCGGGTTCACAGCTCCCTAGGGGGTAGTCGTTCTCCGCTTGGGGAAAGCCTAAGGTGGCTTGGGCCCCACGTCACTCTCTGTCATTCCAGTCCTGGCCCAGGCTGCCCTGGCCCTTCCTGCTCCGCATACATTTCAGTCTCCTCTAGTCTTTCAGCCCGCGGAGGAGCCAGGAGGGAGCGGATGTGACCTCATCTGCAAGGCATCTGAGCCCAGGGGTGCCCCAGGGCTCCCCGCAGGCCAGCTTCCCGCTCAGCGCCCCACGCCCCTCTGCCCACCCAGGAGAGGTGCAATGGATGAGCAGAGGGCTTGGCTGTGAGGGGCTGGACATTGCATTTCTGAGAAAGGGGCAGACAGGAGAGGAAATGGACTTGGCTAGACACCACTTTATGTAAAACATTCCCCAAATTAAAGTCCCATGCACAGCGCTACGCACATGCACTCACACCCCTCCCCCACACACCCCTAACTGACTCCAGCTCCAATATAATCAGTAGGAATGAATGAAGGTCAAAGCCGGTTCCTCCTCCGTTTCCTCCTCACCCTCCCTCTGGAGGAACAACAGAGACCTGAATCCCGGGGTTGCAGGGAGGACAGGATCCGGTCTTCAGAGCTCCCCTCCTGTTTGAGGCTGGCAGCGTGGGGGTTCATTGCTGTACCCCTCTCGTTTCTCCTGCCACCAAAGAAAGCATGGCTGCCACTTCAAAGGGTGCCTAAATTTCCTACATTCGAATTTAATTCCTTTGGAGTTTTCTGGATTTCCAATATTCCAGGATGCTTAGTTAAATGAAGGACCTCGTGGAAAAGCGGCACCCACACACGCAGTGCCGGGAACCGACAAGGAGCAAACAATGATGGAGAGAGGAAGGAGTGGGGCTCAGGAAGGACAGCGGGGTAATGGTCCTCACCATTTCCAACAGCGTTCCTCAGTCCGCCAGGTGTCAGCCCCTAAGCCCCGTGGCTAGGTGTACTGCTCCCTCCCTGCTCCCGCTCAGAACAGGAAGCTTGGGCTCCCCTCGGGACCTCTGAGAGAATGCCTTGCCCTCTGGGCTCTCCCCTCTACCAACTGTGCGGAGACAGCAACTCGGTTCTGGTTGCGCTTTGTGCAAGTCAGTCATCCAACTACCAGTTCGGAGAGAATAATAAAGACAACCAAACTTGCTGTTTCCCCACCTCAAGTGTCCTCCACCTGCTTCTCTGCACACACGTGCCCACCGCCATCCACCCGTGAACTTCCCACACTTCAGGTCGTTACCAAAGGGGCCTCCCCAAGCCATGCTCCCAGGGACTTCCGTATCACGACTTCCGTATCACCCTGCTTATTTCCTTTCAAGTCCTTGTCATTGTCTAACTCGATCTTGTTTACTTATTTGTTTACTTGTTTATTATCTGAGCCCTACCTTCATCTCTTCCCACTGAGTCCCTAAGCCTGTGAGCTCCACAGATGAAGAGACCTCGCCAGTCTCCCTCAGCCTTTGTACAGCCCTGGAATGGGCCTGGCACCCAGTAGGTACAGCTTTGTTGAATAAGTGAATGAAGGAAGAAATGCTAAGTGTTGGTGATGTCTGGTGCCCTCTGTGTCTTTTTACGCTAAAGCTTTTCAAATTAAATTATTCTTTTTAATGTATAATGTAACATATAACATATAATATGTAATTATGTGTATATATAATGTATGCATTTATAACATAAAATTACCAGTATTTGCCTTCTCTACCAGACTGTGAGCTACTCGAGGGTGTTAATATTGTCTGAGCTCGCTCTAGAACTCAGCATCTAACCTACTGCCTGACAGAAAGTAAATATTCAAGAATTTATTGACTTGCACCTTGGTTGGTATAGCTCAGTGGACTGAGCGTGGGCCTGCAACCCAAAGAGTCACAGGTTCGATTCCCAGTCAGGGTACATGCCTGGGTTGCAGGCCAGGTCCCTGGTGTGGGGCCTGCAAAAGGCAACTACACATTGTTTCTTTCCCTCTCTTTCTCCTTCCCATCCCCTCTCCCTAAAGATAAATACATAAAACCTTCTAAAAAATGTATTGACTTGCTTTTTTGCTATGTGATGATGAACAAAACATTTTATTTCAAATAGGAGGGACGTGATACGTCTTACATTTATACAGTTCCTGAAAGACTGCTAAGTTCTTCCACATCCATTTCACTTCCACTACTCTAAAAGTAAGCATAGAATAGCATTATCACACTTTACAGATGAGCAAACAGCCCACAAAGAGGTTGAGTGATTTCTCCAGGGCAGGAATTGGTAAGAAGGGAGCACTGAAACCTCCAGCAATAACTATGGACTTACCTAGTTCCTTTCTCAATTCTATCAGATTTTGATTAATGTATTTTGAAATTATATTACCATAAATCTTTTTAACCTATAGAATTAGGAGGGACTCATGCTACCTGCCATCATGGCTTTCTTTCCCAAGCTGGGTTTGCCTAATCCATAAAATTCCGTTCATACATCATTTTCTCTAAATAGCTTCTCCTGATTCCTTGAACAGAAATCATCATTCCTACAACCATATTCCTCCTGTACACTGTATACACACCTTTGTCACAGCTTTTACTCTAGTAACACTTTTATTTTAGTTATTCACATTTGTGCACGCCTTCCCCACTGGATCTTCTCAAGATAAAAACCACGTATGATTTATTCACACATCTGTTCCTAGCACAGCACCTTTCACCCTCGTACCTTTTAGGCACACGGCCACTGTTGAGTGGCTTGGTTCTCCATCCAGAAACACAGGACAAGCCATTCTCAACATGACCTAGGAAAGCACACAATGCTGTGAGGGTGGCACGTCAGCCTTCTGCTCAAGGACATGGTCTGTTCACAAACACTGATGAAGTTCTAGTTTCAGGCTCTCCTATTTGTCTCCCTTTTACTACCTCAGAATCCGTCTCCCCTCCTTTACTGGATAATACTAAGTCCCCCAACATGGGAAACATTTTTTGCTTTTATATTATGGAAGTCTGTAAATAGGACCCTAGGGCTCAAGGAAGATCTCTGTGGGGAAGTGATGATTAAAATGAGACCCAAGGAAAAGTAGGAGCTGGGCCAGCAAAGAGACGTGAGTGGGAGTGTTGCAGACAGAGAAAACAGTATAAACACGATAACCGTGTTAACTTAATATTCAGCCTTAATATCATGAAGAAAATAGGAGAGGAAGGCTGTGGAAACTAGAGAGCTCTTGCCCCATCTAAAGGGACAACAGTGTTCAGCTCCAACATATTGTGGCCATGAAAGAATGATGGGAGGAGGGGTGTGAATATCCAATTTTTCAAAAGAATCTGGAAACCTGGATTTTTATGAGAAATTCTCTGATTTTAAATGTTGGCTCAACTTTTAAAAAATACTGTATGTGCCAAATAAAACACACCTGTGTGTTTTAATGGGCCAATGGGTAGCCAATTTTGGAGCACTGGGTTAGAATGTCTATAAAGTGGCTAGCAATGAGCAAAGGCAGAGGCTGGCGCGTGAGCGAAGCTGCAAGACTTGTTAAGGAGACAGAATGGCAATGAAAGGCAATTGAAGGATTTTAAATATGATCAGGTTTATATTTCAGGAGTACCACTCTGGTTGCAATATGGAGAATCAATGGGAAGGAATCAGCGGTATACAGAGGAAAATCAGGTAAATCAAATTACTGTGAAAACACAGGTAAGAAATGTAGTGGCTTACTCTCAGATGGTGGCACTGAAGAAGGACAAAATGGGTGTGGTTGAGAGATATTCTGGGTTTAAAATCACAGGACTCTCTGTTGACTGTGAAAGGTGGGGAAAGAAGAACAGTCAAGAATGATGTCCAGGTGTCTGTTCAGACAACTGAGTGGGCTTTCCTGCCATTTAGCAAGACAGGAAAATGGCCAAGTAACTTTTTTTCTATTCAGAAAAGATACCTTCTCTGAGCAGATTTGCACGTAAATCTCATTGGTTAGAAACATTGTAATCCAGCTTGTCCTGGTCACAAAGGGTATGGGGTAGTCAGAATGTCAGCTCCCTCCTTGTGTTAGAGACAGGAGGAGGAAACAGGGCAGCAAACGGATGGGCAAGCCAAGCACTTCTCTCTGCTCAGCTCTACTCTTGTCTTATTAGCTCCAGACCTCCCTCTCCACATATGAAGGGTGAAGAAATAAGGGCAATTACAGTTCTCACCTCCTCTTCCCTTTTCCATTTCAGGATTTTTATTACTTATTATTTCTAAGTTGTCAAATCAATAGCATGTACCTTCTGTTCTGAAACCATATAATTCACACACCTTTAAAATGTCATTCTATAGCTAAATCTTTTTAACATAGCTTTCCCATTTGTCCTTTTGTCATCAAGTATCAGTTTAAACTATATGAAATTATCAATAATTGATCATTTTTACCCTACAAGAAGTGCCAATTTGCCATGCTCAATCTAAGAGATATTTGAGAGGATTTTCTATACCCTGCAGATACTTGGTCTTTGGAGAAGGAGGGTGGGGAAGGAGGGCACACATAGTTACTTAAGTGTGATCCTTTATAGCAGAGTCGGCTTTCTGGAACTAAAACAGCAATTGTTAAGTTTAATGACTCATGGTAGATTAGAAGAAAAATTCTGAAGTCATCTAATACAAAAACTGTGTAACTCTTTTAGAAATAAAATTTATAGTGACAGTGCTTTTAAGTTTTTATTAAGTTTAAATAGTTAATGCATATAATTTAATTTTTGTGTTAATTTTATTTCAAAAAATGCTTTTGAAAAGATCAAAAATAATATTTTAGCTTGTGATCAATATAAAATTATACAAATAAAAATATTTCAGTTCCAAAAATTTTGTTGCAAAAAAGAATAGTTCCAAAATTTCTGTGTGCCTAAAAGTAGCTATTAGTGCCTTTACATAAAATAACAACTTTTGGGGTACAAATTCTTGTCAGCAGTTTTCATTGAGGTTTTGTAGACCTTGCTTCACTTTCTTCTAACATCAGAATGTTGTGTTGAAGTCTCAAACCATCCTGATGATAGCCTCCTCATCAATGTCTACAATTTTTGTTTGGATGCCCACTACATTATATATTAATATTATCATTTTTATGTAATTTTTTTAATTTTAGGGTTCTAATAACTTTACTGAGATACATATAAGGTTGACAGTTTGTTATCAAACATTTTTCTGGAATGCAATTACAATCAGCACATTCCATGTCCTTTAAGAACTATATCATCTATAGTCTATTTGGTACTTTTCTTTTTCATTTCCAACATTCTTTTACTTGAAGATACTGAGCATTGTGGGACTGTCCATATCTTTCATATCTGCCATTTTCTCTCACATTCTTAAACTCTTTTTT
Organism: Trachops cirrhosus; assembly: GCA_028533065.1. Lineage (NCBI taxonomy): Eukaryota > Metazoa > Chordata > Mammalia > Chiroptera > Phyllostomidae > Trachops > Trachops cirrhosus. The sequence goes on along the minus strand of JAPYXV010000925.1, from coordinate 6,816 downwards.
TTCCTATTCTAATTAATCTTTAAAGCTCATCCTTCATGTCACTGTTTTCAGCACTATTTTATTTTCTTCCTTCTATAATTCTTCCCCTATGATGGCACTAGCATACATATTAGGTGTACAGTGTTCCAAAGCACTCATAATTACATAGAAAGAGGATAAAAATATAAGTTTAACTCTGTCTTTTACAAGTATAAACACTCAAATTTCTGTATTAATCATCTAGAATATAAATGTGAAACTTCCCAATTAATTAAGGAGGAAACACACTAAGAAAATAATAATACAACCAATGCAAAGAAAGTGAATAAAGAAAATAAACACACAACAGGCAGGCACAGTAGAAAACACAAAAAAGATGGTAGGAAAATATTAAAATGTACTTATATTTACAATGAATGTAAATAGCAACACTGATTGTCATAGTTGCTGAAAATTAACTTAAAAAATCCAGAAATCACCTGTTTCTAGACATAAACCAAAAGTATAAAAATAAAAGATTGAAAATAAAGGGCTGGAAATAAAACACTATAACAATAACATTTGATAAATAAATCAAAAGTAAAGGATGAAGGGAGAAACAAAAAACAAATGTGTCAAAGAACAAATAGCAATGTCATATTCCACAGAACTAGAACAAATAGTTCAAAAACTTATATAGAACCACAAAAAGCTCCCCATAGCAACAGTGATCCTGAAAAAGAAGAACAAAGTTGGAGGAATCATGCTACCTAATATCAAACTATATGATAAGGCCATAATAATCAACACAGCATGGTACTGGCTTAAAAACAGACACATAGATCAATGGAACATAATGGAGAGGTCAGAAATAAACCCACAGCTTTATTTGTCAATTAATTTTCAATGGGGGAAGTGAGCACCTACAATGGGCTAAAGATAGTTTATTGAATAAACTATCACAAACTAAACACCAATAAATGGTGTTGGGAAAATTAGACAGATATATACAGAAAAATGAAACTAGACCACCTTCTTACACCACACAAAAGAATAAATTAAAAATGGATTAAAGACTTAGATATTAGACCCAAAACCATAAAAATCCTAGAAGAAAACAGGCAGTAAAATCTCAGACATTGCTCATAGGAATATTTTATCCTCACCTCCCCAAGCAAGGGAAACAAAAGAGAAAATAAACAAATGGGAATACATCAAACTAAAAAGTTTATGCACAGCAAAGGAAAACATCAACAAAATAAAAGAAGACAACCCACAGACTGAGAGAATATATTTGCCAATACACCTGATAAGAAGTTAATATCCAAAATTTATAAAGTACTTACAAGACTCAAAACCAAGAAAATGAACAACCCAATTTAAAATGGGCAAAAGTCCTGAATAGACACTTCTCCAATGAAAATATACAGATGGTCAATAGGCATATGAAAAGATGCTCAATGTCACTAATCATTAAAGAAATGCAAATTAAGACCAAAATGAAATATCACTTCACACCTATTAGGATGGTTATCATCAATAATTCAACAAACAACAAGTGCTGGCAAGGATGTGGAGAAAGGAACCCTTTCACACTGTTGATGAGAATGCAGACTGGTACAACCACTGTAGAAAGCAGTATGAAAATGCCTGTTTTCCAAAAAATTAAAAATGGGCAGACCCAAGATGGCAGAAAAGTAAGTGGAAACTACACTAACCTTCTCCCAAGACCAAACTGGAATTAAAACTAAATTATAGAAAAATCATCCTGAATAACCAACTGAACACTAGTTGGAGAAAAGCCTTATAACCATGAACAAACAGAAGAAACCACTTCACCACAACAGGACTGGTAGGGAATGCAGAGGAGGCATGAGGGGGCTGGCTGGGATCCCATGGACAGCAGCTGAGGTTTCAGAGGGATATTTTAGTGGCCAGGGGATTCCCCTTGAGAAGCACAGGGTCTAAACCCCAAGCTGGACTCTCCAGCCTTCAGCACCAGAACCAGGAAAAGAACCCAAATAACATATGGCTGTGAAAAGCAATAGAGTTTCTGTCTACCAGGGAGAGATGGCTAGAGAAGCAAAGAGCCTCATAAGGGGCCAGTGCACAAAATTCTGTTTGTAACCACTTTCCCTGGGCCCTAGCAAAGAGAGGGCACAGTGGACTGGAGATGCTTGAGGAGTGTTGGGGCCTGGTGGCCCTGGGGAGAGAACTGAAGATAACAGCTGCCAGGATCCCTGTGCTAAGTCCTTCCCCATACTGCAGAGGCCATCTTTCTCAGGCAAAGCACTCCCCTCTGAGTGGCATCAGCTTGAGGGGAAGCAATAGCCCGCCCACAGGAATTACTCTGCCCCACCCCTTGGTGCTTAAGCTCTGCTGATGAGGAATACAACTGGAAGACATTCATTGATTAACCCTACAAAACACCTATAAGCAGAGGCAGATTCCCCGGTCCTGGTGTCCCTAAAGGCCAACCTTGTTGAGCAGCCTAGTTCTTTCTGCACAAACCCAGGCCCATTAGAGGGAGTCACATCCTGGGATTGCTGATAGCTCCAAATAGGTTGCTCAGAGCTAGTCACAGGCAGGGTTTGACTTAGGTTTGCACCAGAGCATTGCACATGTGTCTATTACATAGAAACAAACACAGACAGGCAGCCAAAATTAGAAAATAAAGAAGCAGGCCTCAAATGAAAGAACAAGAGAATTCTCCAGAAGAAGAACTAGATGAAATGGAGGAAGCAATTTATCAGATAGAGAGTTCAGAGTAATGATTATAAGAATACTCAACAGCATGAAAAAACATAGAAACCATAAAAAAGGACTAGTCAGAAATAAAGAATGCAATATCTGAAATAAATGATACACTGGAAGGAATAAACAGTAGGTTAGATGAAGCAGAGGATCAAATCAGTGATTTGGAAGACAATGTGGAAAAAAACACCCAAGCAGAGCAGCAAAAAGAAAAGAATTTTAAGAAAATGAAGAGAGCTTAAGAAACCTTTGGGAAAACATGAAGTGTAACAACATCCACTTCTTGGGAATAACAGAAGGAGAAGAGAGTGAGCAAGGGATCGAGAAATTATTTGAAGAAATAATGGTCAAAACCTTCCCCATTCTGGTGAAGGAGAAAGACACACAAGTCTAGGAAGCTCAGAGAGTCCAAAACAAGTTGGATCCAAAGAGGCCTACACCAAGAGACATCATAATTAAAATGATAAGCCTTAAAGACAAAGAGAGACTCCTAAAAGCTACAAGAGAAATGAAGGTAGTTACATACAAGGGGTACAAATTAGACTGTCATCTGATTTCTCAACAGAAACATTTCTGGCCAGAAGGAATAGATATGAAATATTCAAGGTGATGCAAAACACAGACCTACAACCAGGGCCACTTTGCCCAACAAGACTACTATTTAAAATAGAAAGAAAAATAACGAGCTTCCTAGACAAGAAAAAGCTTAAGGATCTGTTAACATCAAACCAGTACTGCAACAAATATTAAAGAGCTTACTTTAGAAGAAGAAGAAAAAGAGAAAGAAAAAAAAAAGAGGAAAATAGTCTAACAATAAAATGGCACTAAGTACATATCTATTAATAATCATCTTAAATGTAAATGGCTTAAATGCTCTGACCAAAAGACAGAGGGTAGCTGAATGGATAAGAAAACAAGACCCATATATATGCTGCCTCCAACAGATCCACCTCAGATCAAAAGATACACACAGACAAAGAGGGATGGAAAGAGATATTTCATGCAAATAAAAAAGGAAAAAAGCTGGGGTAATAATACTTATATCCAACAAAATAGACTTTACAATGAAAGCTATAGTAAGAGACAAAGAATGACACTACATAATGATAAAGGGGACAATCCAACAAGAGGGCATAAACTTAGTAAACATTTATGCACCTAACATAGGAGCACCTAAATATGTAAAGCAAATCTTGATGAACATAAAAGGAGATACTGACAGAAATACAGCCATAGTTGGAGATTTTAACACCCCATTGACATCAATGGATAGATCTTCCAGACAGAATATCAACATGGGGACAGTGGCCTTAAACAACACACTAGATGAAATGGATTTAATTGATACCTGTAGAGCATTTCACTCCAAAGAAACAGAATATATATACTATTCAAATGCATATGGAATGTTTTCTAGGATAGACCACACACTAGATAAAAAAAACAAGTCTCAGTAAATTCAAGAAGATTGAAATCACATCAGGCATCTTCTCTGAACTTAATGCTATGAAACTGGAAATCAATCACAAGAACACTGGAAAATACACAAAGACATGGAAGCTAAATAACATGTTATTAAACAATGAATGCATCAATAAAGAGATCAAGGAAGAAATCAAAAGATACCTTGAAACAAATGAAAATAAAAACACAACACTGTAAAATTTGTGGGACACTGGGAAAGCAATCCTATGAGGGAAATTCACAGCATTATAAACCTATCTCAAAAAACCAAGAAACAGCTCAAATAAACAATCTAACATTACACTTAAAGGAACTTTAAAAAGAATGACAAATAAAGCCCAAAGTGAGTAGAGGAAGGAAATAATAAAGATCAGAGAGAAATAAAGAAATAGAGTCTTAAAAAAATGATACAAAAGATCAATGAATCCAAGGGTTGGTTCTTTGAAAAGATGAACAAGATTGACTAACCTTTAACCAGACTCATCAAGAAAAAAAAAAGAGAGGGCCCAAATAAATAAAATCAAGAATGAAAGAGGAGAAATAACAACTCACACTAAAGAAATACAAAAGATTATAGGAAAATATTATGAACAACTGGATGAAATGGATAAATTCCTAGGAACATATAATCTTCCATAACTAAATCAAGAAGAATCAGAGAATCTGAATAGGCAGATTACACCTAGTGAAATTGAACCCCCAAAATTAAAAAAACTCCCAATAAACAAAAGCCTTGGACCAGATGGCTTCACAGGGGACTTTTACCAAACATTCCAAAAAGAACTAACACCTCTCCTTCTCAAACTACTTCAAAAAATTCAAGAGGGAGGAAGGCTTCCAAGCTCATTTTATGAGGCCAGCATTATCTTAATACCACAACCACATAAAGACACTACAAAAAGAGAGAGAGAGAGAGAGAGAAAATTATAGGCCAATATCCCTGATAAACGTAGATGCTAAAATCCTCAACAAAATATTAGCAAACCAAATACAGTAATGCATCAACAAGATCATACACTATGATCAAGTGGGATTTATTCTAGGAATGCAAGGTTGGTACAACATTCACAAGTCAAAAAAAATATGGTTCACCACATAAACAAAATGAAGGATAAAAACCACATGATTATATCAATAGATGCAGAAAAAGCACTTGATAAAATCCAGCACCCATTTATGATAAAAACTCTCAGCAAAGTGGAAATATAGGGAACATACCTAAATATAATAAAGGCTATATATGATAAACCCACTGCCAGCATCATACTCAATGGGCAAAAACTACAAGCATTCCCCTTAAGATCAGGAACAAGACAGGGCTGTCTATTTTCACCTTCTTATTCAACATTGTACTGGAAGTCCTAGCCTTAGCAATTAGACAAGAAGAAGAAATAAAAGGCATCCAAATTGGAAAGGAAGAAGTAAAACTGTCTTTATTTGCAGATGACATGACACTATACATAGAAAACCCCAAAGATTCTAACAAGAAACTACTAGAATTGATACATGAATTCAGGAAAGTAGCAGAATACAAAATTAATATCAAGACATCAGTTCATTTTATATGCTAAGAATAAAAGGTAAATTAAGAAAACAATCTGGACTTCCGGCCAAGATGGAGGCATAGGTAGACGCACTGTGCCTCTTCGCACAACCAAGATAGGGACAACAACAATATAGAAACAAAATAACAACCAGAACTGACAGAAAATTGAAGGGTATGGAAGTCGAACACCCAAGGATTTAAAAATAGACACATTCATCCAGACCGATAGGAGGGGTGGAGTCAGGCCAGGCGAGGGACTCGGAGCGGAGAGCTGAGGAACCGGGGCGGCGCGCAAGTCCCCAGCAGGCAGACCCTGGGAGCACAAGCGGCGGTGGCTGGTGGGCCCCGGCCAGGGGGTGGCGACCAGCATACCCAGCGAGGTGGCCATTGTGAAGCAAGACACTGCGCCCAACTCAGGGTCCCAGCACCAGGAAATAGGGCTTTGGGTCACTGACTGAAAAGGAAGGTCCCGCGGAGTGTACTGGCCCACCCACACTGGAATTGGTGCCAGAGGGGCCCAGTTGGCTTGCGGAAAGCAGCGGAGGGGTCTGGGGTCCTACAAAGAGCTGAGCAAGCGCCATTGTTCCTTCTCGGACCCCGCCCCCACATATAGCGTCACAACCCAGCGACTGGGGTGCCCTGCCCTGGTGAACTCCTAAGGCCCCACTCCTAAGGCTACAGGTGCTCGACAAGACCAAACAACAACAACAACAACAACAACAAAAACCAGCAAAAAGATGGCTCAAACAGAAGAAGAATTGAAAGCCCCAGAACCCATCCTTTTAAGTAACCAAGAGATAGCCAACCTATCAGATGCACAGTTCAAAGCACTGATGATCAGGATACTCACAGAATTGGTTGATTTTGATTGCAAACTAGATGAAAAGATGAAGGCTACAATAAGTGAAATGAAGAAAAATGCACAGGGAACCAATAGTGATGGAATGAAAGATGGGTCTCACATCATTTGAGTGGACCAGAAGGAAGAAAAAAACATACAACCAGAAAAGAATAAAGAAATAAGAATTCAAAAAAATGAGGAGAGGCTTAGGAACCTCCAGGACATCTTTAAATGTTCCAACATCCGAATTATA